>JAQGBX010002404.1:0-20535 GCA_034698745.1 Megaphyllum sjaelandicum | reverse complement strand
TATTTTTTATGAGTTTGCAAACATTTTTTGCTTTTACAATATCATTTAAAAAGCTGTCAGTAATATTACAAAAAAATATTTGTAACATTATATGTAAAAATAAACCTGTAAATCAAAAAAAAACATACTGGCCAAATACTTTTTTTGACCACTGTATCACAGTTAATAAATTAAATGATTTGTTGAATTTGAATTACATGAAAGTTGATTCGACATTTCTCCTCAAGAATGCCTCCTCCTTCAAAGAAGCCCAAGGTCACCGGTACAAATTCTTTATTCAGGTTGTAAATATAATTTAAGCTGGTGAAATTACTTAACTAATGGAAATAAATGTACAAATATAAAGACAATATATGCATTGACTTACATTTGCCTTCCTTGGACGCCAAGTTGACCGGTTCCGTCCTTGCAGAAATTCCCACACATCGCGACTCTGCTTTATCCATTTAGGCACAAGGTAACAACACCTCCCATCAAAAAGGCTGTCGCTTATTCGAAGCGGGCTGGGTTGATAACTTCTTAATGTAAAAACATTCAAGATGGGTTGACAACAGGCGCAAATTTTAGATTATATTAATCGGCTATTCCACTTTGTTGTGCTTGAAGGAGCCCTTGACCCGCACTGGGCGACCGTCACGTGATACCGCTGTTCTTCGTGAATTCTCGCCAAGAGATCTACTTATGACAAGACTCACGAAATAACCGTTGAAATCGCCCACGATTCCGTCAAATATTTGGAGAAAATCCAGCATCTCTCGTTTAGCGATGAGACATTTTTTCGACAAACCATCGCCGTGCACGTGATAACAGACCCATCAGCAAAAAAAAGAAACACTCGAATGGCAACTTTGCTGTTAAATTTTCGTGCACCTCCCTCCAAAACCGATAAGAGATAAGCATAAAATCAAGGGAGGGAGCACCAACGATGCACTCGCCCAAAATAAACCGGTAGTGAATGGCGGACGGAAACACGCAGGGCAAACCATGAAATTTCGAACCCTGCCATCAATATTCAACGAGAGACAGACGTTAGCAGCGAAATCATTTTTTTCATAAACGTATCGTTCATAGTTTCAGACTTACAATTTATTTATGCACTAACACCGCGGAGTGTAATAAAATCAAGTTGATCCACATTTTAATGATTGACCCTCGTAACGTACCTCCCGTACACAGCAACTTCATCGAAATGTAATGTTAATAAAATATCCATTTGCTTTCACGTTGTCAATCTCGAATCACTAATACGTGATTATTTTATCCATCTGTTCAATAAATCGTTCCAAAAGCAGCTCCCGACCAAAGTAAAGTAGCCGTTTTTTGCGCATTACTAGGATGCGCTAACAAGTTTGAAAATGCCGTTTGGGCGGGAACTAGAATGGAATGACGATGACGCCATCTTGGATGCTGGCAACTGGCAGATTTTAGTCGAAATTTTGGCTGGATTATTTTACATGTAAGGAAAACGCGTTAGCGCGTGGAATTCTCCCATTGTCCTGCTGGACACTCCAGTCACCTTGGACATTCGTCTACTAAGGTAATTGCGCATGACCCTTCTTATTTTAGTCGCATTTCAAAACCGGACTATTTTGGACTACGGCCTCCTCGTAAGCAGCTCATGACATCTATGAACTGATGTTGATACTATTCGGCTTCCTAACGGCGAAAATATCGAAACATCGAAATTGACGTATTTTTGCATGACAAATTACTTTTACATATGGTAAATCACACTAAAACACTTCTAGCTCATGTTGGTCGTGTTATTTATACACAAAACGAGCGTATTTTGTTTATTTCGCGTAAATCAGCGGCAGGGTTAATGAGCTTGTTGCATTCGGTTTGGTTCATGTCCCCAACAAATTGGCCCTATTGCGACATGATGGCTTCGATTTTCGCGAACCCCTCCCATTTTTGTTTATATTAACGTCAGTTGAAACATTCCTCTTAACCCATTTCACCTGTTTATATTTAAGTAATTTTAATGAAAATATTCACAATTTTCTGAATAGAAAAGGCTTCCTTAGGATACTAGATTTTAGGTAGAGCGCTGTAGGATTTTTATGACGTCTTACTTCCGGGTTATCACTAAATGCGCGCTTCTTTTTCTTGTTTATGACTTGAAAAACGAGCGCGCCAAAGCAAAAAATCGCATTGTGAACGTAAGTTGAGCTCATTTAAATATTAAATTACAGCAAAAAAACCGAGTGAATATTAATTTTTACATGTTGTGCCTTGAGCCATGCGAAGTTGTCGTATGGTCGGCATGAACCTTATAGTTGAACCCGGCACACTAAGATGCCGTTCTTTATGCATCGATTGCCCGGCGCATCATTGACAAATGTTTGATAAATTGATGGTTGAATGATGATCCGAGCAACTGGGCTCTAATCAAAATCTGAATATTGCGAATCTCACGTGTCATATACCCGTGGGTTGTTTGGTTAGGTTAGGTTGACTGGCCATTAGACCCAGAACACGTGCGACACTAAAAATAACAACAGCATAAAGCAAATTTGTTGTTGATAAGTCATGTATACATATGCCTTGTGGCATATGTAAATCTTTGCAGGGATCTTAAATAAAATTGAAAAAATAATCTTGCTTGATCTAGAGATTAAAAATTTAACAAGTGCTAACGAACTTTCCCATATTTCAGATATAAAACGTTACCATGTTTTATGCACATTTTGTGTTAAGCAAAAAGGGCCCTTTGGCCAGGATATGGCTGGCAGCTCATTGGGACAAGAAACTCACCAAGGCACATGTTTTTGAAACAAACATAGAAAGCAGTGTTGAGGGAATATTGCAGCCCAAGGTAAATACTAAAACTTAATTTAAAAAAAGTTGCAGTTTGAAGCTCTTGGTTCACTGCGAGTATTCTGTTATTCTAGGTGAAAATGGCTCTTCGTACCTCTGGCCATCTTCTCTTAGGAGTTGTACGGATTTATTCACGTAAAGCCAAATATCTGCTGGCAGATTGTAACGAAGCATTTATAAAAATAAAAATGGCATTTCGTCCTGGTGTGGTAGATCTACCAGAGGAAAACAGAGAAGCTGCATTAAATGCAATCACACTGCCCGAGGTATTCCACGATTTTGACAGTGCCATGCCAGAACTTAAGTAAGTGAATAAACTGTAATTACTAAGTTTTAAATTGGTTTACTTTTATTAACTTGTTCATGCATAATCTTTCAAAACACCAGTGATATTGATGTGGAAGCCCAGTTCACTCTCAACCAGAGTCGTGCTGAGGAAATAACCATTAGAGAGGATTATGGAAATATTCCATTAGTTGGAGATGATGGCTTTGGTAACTAACAATTCTTCATCCAAAAGCAGTTATAAATTACCTGATTTTAATGTAATCAATTGCACATCTCTTCTATAGGCGACATGGGATTTGAAGATAATGAAATTGTGCGTGAGGCTGCTAGCATAGACGATGGCATGGACCAATCAAATTTGCTTTTCAGTGATGGAAAGAAGGATCAAGATGATGGGCGTTTATCAATGTCTACTGTTGCTCATACATCAATAGACAAAGATATGGATATAGATGCCCCTTTACGTGATGATGGGTTTGGAGGAGGGGTGGGGGAGGGACTGCTATGTGAGCAAATGCATTCGTTGTCATATACTCTGATGGTTACATTGAAAGATGGAGTTCTTTTGATAGTTACCTTCAAATTAAATCCACAGCTGCCGAGACTGGTGGGCTTTTTGAACCTGGAGGATTGTTTGACGATGCACCCATGGAACACATTACCATGGATGCAAGCACTGCTGAACCAAAACCAGGAGGCAGAACGCCACACATAGATGACAAAAAACAAGATGATAGCGATGATGATGATGATGACTTTGATGGTAAGTTTTAGTCAACAATTGTAAAGTTTTGAATCGCTCAAGATCATATATATGATCTTTGAAATCTGCAGGCTACATGGGACCACCTTCAATGGGTGCCCCAAGCTCTGGACCCTCCTCTCCTGCCACTCCTGCACCAGTGGTGCACCCAAATGTAGATGAGATCATTGAAAGCCAGCCGCAGGATGTCACTCAGGCACCACAAGATCAAACCACACTCATCCAGAATGAGGAAGAAACATTCGCCCTCGCCCCGCTTGAAACGTCCATTGCTCATCAAGGAGGGATGGAAAAAAGTAAGGCGAAGAGAAAACGAAAACTCATCATCGATGAAGTGAAAAATATCTCTGGGGAAGAAATGAAGTCTCAGTTAGCGGACACAGCTGACATTGTTACCACTCTTGATTTGGCACCACCGACCAAGCGCTTGATGCATTGGAAAGAGACTGGAGGAGTTGAAAAACTTTTTGCTTTACCGGCTCGGCCAATTCCTTCCAAAGCATTATCAAAAGTATGTCACTTTGTAGCTGTCATTTTTTACTTCTATAATAGTGGTGGGTTTTTGATTGATATTTTTTGTCAATTCAGCACTACCAACGACACTTGACCACCCGTGCTGCCATTAATGAGGATATCGGATTGTGCCCCACTGAAGAAGACAAAACTGAGGAAGCGCCATCTATAGAAAATGTGAGAGAAGAACAACCTTCACATGGTACGTATTTACTATCACGTTTAAAGAAATACATCACAGCATAAGGTTTCCCCAAACTATGGTTTTTGATGAAACTTATTTATAGTTTCAGTTTCTGAAGCTGTGAGGATGACACGTAAAAGACCACATGATGGAGATCTACAACAAGAAGTTTCGCCTGTCATGGATCAACAAACATTGCCAGTGATTGAATCATCCGATTCCCATTTAGATTTGACAAGAGTCCTTCCAGATGACTCCCTATTAAACCTTCCGCCGCAGCCATCTCTTCCAATTCTGCATCCAGATGAGCAAGTGCCTCCACCTCAACCGTCCTCGCCTATCCAACCTATAATTCCTCAACTCCCCTCATACACAGAATCCCTTGTCCAACAACAACTTCAACAACAGCAGATACAGCAGCAGCAAGATTGCTTACAAATGCAAGACCATACCTTAGAACATGAGCATGTATTGCAGCAACAAGATCATACCTTACAGCAGCAACAGTTATCAAGCCAGCATCTTCAACAAACATTGCATGATGCAGAAACATTGTCTGATTTGCATGACGTACACCATGCAGAACAGCAGGTAATGGTAAGAAATGGATGAAACTGTGAACATGCTGTCGACAGATAAATTCATTTTATTTACTACCTTTTTCTTGCCATACCTTAGATGCGAATTCCCCAACATATGCCTCAATTTCCTATTATTGAGGATGAGACACCATTTCAAAATATTCAGCCCCTGCCCCTACCTGAAGAGTCTGTGCCAGTCATGCATCATCCGACAGTCGTTCCAGAGCCCGACGACTTCTTTAGCCAGCCTCATATCCAACAGCAACCACAGCATCACATGCAACAACATCAACAGTCTATGATTAACCACATAGACGACCACATTCATGCTCAACCCACACCATACATGCAAGATGAGGATGAGTATGATATGGAGTGTCCAGTTAGTGTTGGACCTGTAAGTATATTATCAAAACAGTTCGTAATAAATGTATTTTAAACGAGAAATTGCTGTGTGAAAAGGAGTTATGCCGCTGCCCTAGTAACAGAAATAGCATTAGAAGAGTGGCTTAGCCAAGCACCAATCCTGGTGTCATTCATATAATTTCATATTTTTTCAGCCGGACGAACAAGGAGCTGATGAAACTTATGAACAATACGAGGAACGAGTGTTAAACAAACGTGCTCAGCAGATGCTATACGTTGTTCAGAGGCAATTTGCAAGGCAAAGTACCCTGAAATTTAGTGAAATTGTGAAGAACAATTCCCGCAAACAGGTGCATTTTAGTTGTTTTTTTTCGTCATATTTGGTCATATCCCAGAAAAGAATTATTTGAAATCGTATTAATATTGCTCGTTTCAGAATGCAGTAAACTTACCATTATTCTATATTTGCAGGTGGCCCAAAAATTCTACACTTTCCTCGTTCTGAAAAAGCAGCAGGCTGTCGAGTTATACCAAGAAGAGGCATTCGGAGAAGTTCACATTACACGAGGACCTAAATTAGACATACTATATTAAAACAAGGACTATGGAGGCCTTGATGTTGTCAGTTGTTGTCTTGTCATAATTATTAAAAGTTGGGAAAATTTTAGCATACTCCTTTTCAAGTATGCTACAGCTTGTGTAAATTTAGAGACTGCAAGAGGGAACGAGACTTGCTGTCATACTTAATGGCTTGCAAACTCCGATACAAAATTGTACATAGTTTTATCGTCACCAAGTGTATAAAAACCTTGTGAGTTTTATAGTACATACTTCAATTTATATTGGTTGCTTAGCAGTAAGGTTTGGTAAATTTTAGCAGCAGAAACATGAACAAGTTGCCATCTGTGACGTTAGCAATAACTTCCAATCACTCCAACTATTGCATGAAAATTGGCTTGAAAGGAAGTTAAATCGTCATTTGCTAGATGTATAGGTGATTATCACTGCAGAGTAAAAAGATTTACCACAATTAAATTTTATTTTTCAGAACATATGTCAAAAAATGTCTGGAAATCTTTGCACCTGATAATGGTTACAGCATGTAACAAGTGGTGAAGGACTTTCATATTAAAAGAAAGCTAGAGCTTACGTTACAGGTGGTTACCATGGGAAGTGTTTCAGTTGCATAGTTTTCCCCAAATCTAAGGCCCAATGTGTTTGCCATCCTGCTTTTTGTCATTTTTTACTATATTTTATTTTAATTGTAAAATTTTACCATCACCTTTCCTTACTGTCACACAGAAGATGATCCAAAATTTCCATTAAGTTGTATAAAACTTTCATGTTAGGTTTCAATTAACCATCCTTTGCCAGTACGCAAATAAAAATTCTTTATTTGAATGAGATTTAGTATTTGTCTACATAAGTTACACTTAGTGCTAAATTATCTTGCAGGGCATCTTGGATTTCAAGCAACCATCTATGCCTTACATTAAGGGTATTCAGACACATTTTTTGATTTGCATGTTGGTCAAAAGATATGTCTTAATACCCCTATTATATAAAATTTTCATTTTAAAATTGGGGTTTTAATAGGTAAAGAAACAATTTCTCAGAATCTCATCAAAATTGCTTCTGGGTACTAACATTGCGTTTGCAAGGATTTCATTCCTATTTTTGTTTTGAAGTATTACAAGAAAAGTCATGTTGAATGCTTTCAGTCCATTGTTACCATTTGTGATGCAAAATAACATGTTTAGGAGATGCTGTCAGAATATATTTAGTACAAAGAATTTAATAATTGTTTCGAGTGTCCCAATATTCATTTGGAAGTTAATCCTGGCTTACATTTTTACAAATTATAGTGTTAATGAAGAGCACAATTTATAAGCCTTTAATATAATTATCTGATTTGGATGCATTTTAATAAATCCAATGTTATGAGCTCACTAAAGAGGTAAATAGACGATTGAAAGAAGTTAAATTAAAGATGAAAACAATATCGTTTTGTTAAAAATGTGAACGAGTATAAAATAGAGCATTTTTAGTTATGTATGGAAATTGATTCGAATAAAAGCTTATGTATAATAATATGTTTATTGAAATTTTATGGACATTCTTATGCACACAACTGAGTGTAAGGCCAGATCTACACCAAGAAAAAGGTTTGCAAAAGCAATCTTGCAACAAATATTTTCAAATTCACTCAAGAGGTAGTTCACATCAAAGGAAATAAGTTTTCTGGCATAGCTTTTCCAATATAGCTGTTTGGGTTTTCAAATAGCATAGGAAATTCGTTGTATTCTTTGCATTACACAGAAAACTGCCAGAAATAATTTGTTTTGGAAAAGTCCTTTTTTAAAAAAACTGGGATAATTAACGATTTTCTAATCTGAGATTAAAAGCAGCATACAACTTTCGGTTTTATGGCAATGTTCTAGGCAAAATTGTTCACTGAACCAATTTCAGTATACTTGTTAGTGGTTTAGAATTTTTTTACCAAAAAATTATTCTGATAGATAAAGCATGAAGCTGCAGAAATATGTTCAAACATATAAAAAATCGAGTCATTAAAAAAATTAGATCTACGTTTTGTTACTTTTTAAGCAAGTACACAGTACTTATATTATTTGCTGTGCATTAGTGATTGTGTACAAACCAGTTCATGCAAATATGTTGTCCTGCATATTGTTAGCATTATTAGCTCGTTGGTAGTATCCTGCAATGATTACAAAACAACTTGTTTTAATAACATTCTATTATTAAGTTTTAACAGCAATTAAATACTCACAGGCCAATTCCTTTGATCTGTTGGTTGCAGCTTCCACAGCATTCATCAGGGCTCCTCTTACCCCACCCAATTCCAATTGGTGAAGACCATGAATAGTTGTCCCCCCTGGTGATGCAGTCTCTTCTTGCAAAACTGCAAGGTGTTTTCCAGAGTTTAGAGCCATTTGAGCTGCTCCCTGTAAATCCAAAGTTACAAACAGATTAAAACAGTTACATTGAAGATAAACAATGTCATTTCAATTATAAAACAATTCACAATATATGCAGTACAAGATTATCTTCCCTGAAACTATTGCTAGTATTTGCAAAATGTCGGTTTCCTAAAATACAACACTGCTGATGTTAATGGATGTCATGGGAATCCATAGCATCTTTCAACTTGACTAGTTTCCACTAATGTGCAATTATTGGGACATAATAAAACGTGGCAAAGAAGCTGATCAAATACATGCGATAAACCATGGTGTTGACAACTAAAGCATACTTTACCAAAGCAAGTGTTTTTCACGTTTTCAAAAATTAAATTTCCAGCATGTACGTTAAAAAATTGCACTAGTCAATTTGTTAAAATTAAGTCTATCGAATTCATGTTTGAGGCCTCACTCTTACAATAATGGACAAGTAAATTCCAAATATAAGATGTTTCATAACTATTGAATATATACCATAATTTCCATGATTATGGTAGCAACTACAGATTTCCACAGGTATGATTTGCAGTAAAAGCAAGAGCCACAGTAACAAATACAAAGTGGCTTACTGCAAATGTGTGCATAGCAAATTTAGTGGCCAAATGCCTTGGAAGACCCATTTTAACGGCTCCGTCAGACATAGCTTGCATCATCAGATAAACCTATGCAACATTTGATAGCATAAATAAAAATATGTTAGAGAACACTTTAGCATAACATTAAGAGCAACTAACTTACATACGCGGGACCTGATCCAGCCAAACCCGTGGACACGGAAATAAATTTCTCTGGTACTTCTTCGCATATGCCAACGCTACGCAAAAGCTCACAAACGAGGGCTGCATCTTCTTCCGATGCAAATCTACCTTTAGTGTAAACAGTAACACCACATCCAACAAGTGCTGGGCAATTAGGCATTGTTCTTATTAACCTTGTGCCTTTTGGTAATGACTGAAAACGATTCAACAATAAATATAATATACTTAGCCAAAAAGTTTGCCTTTACGGTATGGATAAAATAAAATTGGAACTCACCATTTCCAACGTTCCAATGGTTACACTGGCCATAACGGACACAATTAAGTGGTTACTTTTCACGGATGAATAAATTGATTTCAAAACATCCTCTGCAAGGTGTGGTTTTACACTCAAAAAGACAACATTGCAATTTTCTACAATATGGCTGTTATCATTGGTTGTGTTAAATCCTTTTTCCTTGACATAAAGAAAAATCTTATTACCAAACAAACATCAGATTTTAACAACATGTCAAATTCAAATGGTACAATACTTATTTTTAACACCTACAATTGTAGTATAATTTTATCCAATACCTAAACTGTGGATTATAAAAGAAGTTATACTACAGTGAAAGCCTGTTTATTTGATCACGCTTAATTTGATCAGCCATTATATTCAACGAATCGATTCAGAACGGATTTTTTCCTATGCTGCGATTTATGAAAAAGTCGCTCTATTCGGTAGTTTCATCGCATAATTACGCTCACATTTTCCACAAGTCAACGTTAATGAAATTTCGGTTGCTGCAGCAAACTAGGCAACATCAAACACTTATTACAACTTGTTCTTAAATATAAATTTAAAAAATATGCAAGTGCATATGAACAATTGTACAATTACATGTATGTAATTATAAAATTATGTAAAAATATATGTATTTTTAAAGCATAGAGCAAATTATTTTGGTAAGATCAATTTTCAGCATGTTTTTTGACATTCATCGTCTATTTCAGTCAGCCACGTATTTAGGTCAAAATAGCTGAAATCATCATAATCGAATTAAGCAGCTTATCAATTTTCATTGTTAAAAATAAATGATTTTAGAAGAATAAAATTGATTGCAAAAACCATATCAATTAACTTGATTATATTTAGATTTGACAGTACCATCATTAATTGATAAATAGCATATTGTAACAAGAGGCTGGTTAACTAAATAACTGTGCCTCTTAGGAATTACACAGCCAGATTGTTAATTTTATTTAGCCCAATATCTCTTATTAATTGCCTTTTTTTCAGGGGTTATACTGTACATTTGAAAAATACCAAATTACACATCATAAGTTTGAACCTAATGTTGTGAGAAAAACAATCAATTGGTAAAAACAAACAAAGTGGGAGGGTGAAGTTGACATATTGTAAAAAAAATAATAATCTCAAATTAAACTAAAACAATTTATGTACCTTCATTTGTTTTAAATTTCTGTCACTTGGAGCACTAGCCCAAATTTTATCAGCAGAAACAATACCTGAAATGTATAAAAAAAATTAAATATTTTTCCCATCCGGCAGCATTCCGAAAAGTTACTCCTTAACATTATTTACCAGTAATACACATTTAAAAAATGTTTTATACCAGATTTTACGAATCCTTCTGCCAATGCCTGCGCCATATTTCCCGCACCAATAAACCCAATTGATTCCTCCATTGATGATGGTGACTGCAATAAAAAATTTAATTATCTTTAGCACTAAATGAAAGGAACAAATTTCTTATTTCATATTGTACATAATTATGTCATCTGAGCAAAAACGCTATCACAGTATAAATACACATATATGCTGCAAAAATCATTCCTTTTACAAAAATGGGCAATTGTATTAATGTTATTATCTGTTATGACAATCTATTAAAAAGGTGAGGATTTTTAAATCTGAAAAAGCACAAAATATTTTGAAAATCCTCCAATGCCCAAGAAAGAGCATAGTCTACCACACTTACACCGTGGTCTACCATCATTTCATCATCTTCTACGTCTGCTTGCATTGCCGCTTCTTTTTCAAAAGCGCCACAGTATGCTAAATTAGCATATGGAGGTGGAGCCATTTTTAGCCATGGTTGAAATCCTTTTATTTTGAACCATATTCTTCCCTGAACTTTTGTTGGTATTTTTTCTGTTTTTTCCTTCGTGGCTTATTCTCTTCAACCTCATTGTAAGAATATTTGTGATCATCAATGCATTCCTAACTCTTGTTGGTATCCAAAGTGACACACAATGGTGCGCACCCTACATTTGTTTCATTTCCATGTGATGGGAAACATTCTTCACAAGGTGGATTTTGCTCTTGAGAAGTCTGACAAGTATTTAGGCCTACAGAATTATCACTTAAATTGTATCTGATGTTGTCACTGAAGGTTGTGATAAAATGAGAAATCTAAATGCAAAATAAAATTGTTGCGATTTTTTAATACCAATAGAAAAAAATAGATTCAAATTTTTATCTCACACTGCACCATTTTTGAAACTGCAGGCGATGCATTTGTAAATAGCGATCAGACACATCCTACATGTATATCTGATAGACGTTTTCATGGTTTCAAAAAGTGAGTCAGTGCAGGCATACTGATAAATTTTATTGTACATGTAAATGAATGTGGTTAATCCATTGGAATATTAGTTGGAGGTTATACAGCACGCGGGAATAGCTAGGGTCATAAAGCACCCACACGGGAGACCCCATTCTCGTAAGAAGACACAAATTTTAACAGAGACAAAGAACCAATCCGCAGGGCGGTCCCAGGTTCTCATCTGCTCGAAGCTCGAGTCAATTAAACCATGAAACGTTCAAATCTGATCCCACGTTGTGCAGGTAAGCTAGGCGTACCACACTGGAGGAGACAATTTGTTGCTTCTTTTTGCCAGTTGTGCCTGGAAACATCATTATAATTAAGTCGACTTAAAGAAACAAGGGGCATTAATTAGCAAGAAAAAATACGTTTCTCCAGTGCGGATGTAGTTTAAATACACGACATTACATGTTTAATACGCGTTCAATCGACCAAACGTAATAATCCGATTGAACGCATAGGCTATAAGTACAAGTAAACCCAATCTAAATTTAGGAAGGCATGCACACATCTAGGCTCGGTATTTCATTCTATTCTAGTGATTTGAAGATGGATGGTGATCGATTAGTAGATTTGAAGAAAATGAAAGTGCTGAACATGCAAATACGAGTCACGACCGCACCCGCATTTTTGTTCGTCGAAACCCTTTCCGCATTTGTGATTGAGTTCCGACGACTGCATGTAATATGGTCCCGACACATACTGTACATGTAGATGATCAGTGTGTACTGCTATAAGCATATGTATGGACTTACACACATGTCCAATGGCGAATTTGATTGGGCCAAAAAATCTGCACTAGTGCAGCAAAGATCCTAGAGTGCAGGCTACAAGGTGAGGCATAAGTATGCATAATCGGCCAGTATTGCAGGCAGCAGGCGCAAAAAGACAGAAATATGCTCACCTTGTAGCTTACACTAGTGCAGATTTTTTGGCTCAATCAAATTCGCCACAAGTGTATACGTATCACACAGGAATGATCGAACTACATGTACGTTCAAGCACAGATGAATCTCACATATGCCAAAATCCAATGTGTATAACCACATCCATGCATTAGGTCATTCTGTATACTCACCTACATGTATCCAAAGAATTAACTGTGGTCATTTCAGCCTGTGCGATATATCCCAATCCTTGATCGCGGATTGATCGAACCGTTCTCCTAAAAATGTGATTCCTTCTACCACGTACAGAACGTATACTAGCAACTACCTGTAGGCCTACTAGTTACAATAATGCTCGATCTATCTTGATCACGTAAACCGCACAGGCGTAATACAGTGAAAAAAATCACTGCGCTTTATCTATCCTAAAGCATTTTTTCTACTAACCTTGGTATTGTTAAAGTAATTCCTTTATCCTTTTGGCAAATAATGTGAAAGTCAAAATATTTACCAAGTAGAGAGCAAAGCACGCTAGAGATCTCCGCAAACTCCGTTCGAATGCGACGTCACTCGATGACGTCAGCTTTTCGCTACAGTATAGCACAAAATTCATTTACCAAGAAAGGCCTTTTATTTGCATGGTGCTATTAATGCTTTTAAAAAGTCTATTTTTGAGTTCCCTTTCTTCATGTTGATCAAATATTAATGCAAATGAATTCAAGTTATGTTAATCCTATTCCTGACCAATTGGTGGTTCTGTTTTGATAAATCTTGATAAATTGCACCACAAGTCGTGGAAAATTATGAATTCTAGTTTGCAAACTTGGCCGATTAATTCAATGTAGTTGGCCCTTCAATTATTTAAATTTTACTAAATATACAATTCAAAATGTTAAATTCAGTTGTGAACTTTTCATCTCCATGTAATGAAACACTAAGAATTGACTGGATTTGTCAGTTACATAAACATACAATTATTGCTGGCATATGAAAACTAAATTAAATATGAAGAATATTCTCCCTCGATTCTTCAAGTACATGTCCCATTAATTTACGATAATTCGTTTCATGCAACATGAGGTTTATTTGAAACCTTTATATGTGATGAAATTTGAGGCATTACTGAAAAATCGCAATTAAGACGATAATACAGCCACACGCGCGCCCAACAAACCTCGAGGTAAATTCGTCGGAGTGGAAGGCGCTCGTATCATGGTCGATAAACTAGCATTAAAACATTCCACCGACGACAAAGGAGCGTTACTTTGGGTACAAAGCCCTCCAACGACATAGACCAGGTTGCCTAAGAAATAAATAAAGGGCATTACTCGAGTCCTGAAAACCTCAGTCATTAAACGTACGTCGGCCCGCACCTCCCAGACCCATTGCTGACAGCTAGCTAAGTATTATTACTAAGTGCATCCATAAATATATTTCTCACAGGCAGGCAATATAGCCGCGTATTGTGCTCAAGATGAGGGGGTTATCGTACATACTTTTAAGAAAATCTACGTTGAAAACACATTAAAATAAGGTGCAAATCTGAAGCAGCTGCTACGGTTCCCACAAGGCAGCTCTTACGCATCATCTACCTGGGATTAGTATCGTATTGCGAGAAAAGACAAAATCGAGCAAGAGACAGCTGCATCCAAAACAAGAAAAAAAAATTGGGAACATGATCACAACCTCCAGCTTATCCTAAAAACTCCAGCAGAAACTAAACTGCAGCTTTTTAAAACTGTCACAAGTTAATTAGCGCAACTGCAGAAAATACATGCATAACACTACTGCTATTTAACTGCAACTTAATGCGATTTACCTTTAAAAAATGAAAAAATAATGCAATTTTGCAATGAGGTGTGATATGGCTGGAGCTAACAGATTTCTTAATATTAACCTATTTTTATTGGTTATTTACAAACGTTAAAAAAAAGTCGTCTTACCAGAAACTGTCGTTCCTATTTCCAATCGAGGAATATCCATGGAAGCCACAGGCAACCAACAATCATGCTGAACCAAGTACGTTTCAATTATTGCCGTGCTTTCAATGTCCCGAGTTTGCTCGTTGTAAATTCCTCCGCCCAGCAAATATAAATAACCATTCACCTTCTCCAAGCCAGATGAAGAAACACCAACATTTCTAGGATTTTTCATGGTCCAACTGCAACAAGTAGCATCAGTAATTATTCAGAAGGAAAGCTTGGGAACATTGTCTCCGAGTCACTCATTTCTTTCTTTTTCAGAACCAAGATGGCTGCCAATTAAGAAGACTCATATCCAAATTGATTCTGAAAAATCAGTAAGTGAGAATCAGTGTGGCCAGATTATCTTTTGTACACCATTGTCTACCCAAGGGAGGGGGGTATATTACAAATGTCTACATGGACACATGCACTCTTTTTGCACTTCGCTTTTGCTAACTAAATTTACTAATATCTAAAATTTAAAAGATTCGTACCATAAAAACAAGCAATTCATGATTGAACATTAATAAATCAGGGTACTAATGCAGTCATGTTGTTGAGTTCCTTGAGTTCAAATTTGCAAAATTCTGCACTTTTTACAGAGTACAGTTTTAAAAAAAAATTGCTGGTTTTTTTCCAGCAAAATATTGCCATGGTTTGGCAATTCCGGGCCAGGTGCCCTCGATGTCCACACTTGGAACACGTCTTGTTGCTTCTGCAATAACAGGCCAGGTGGCCTCAATGGCCGCATTTGGAACACGTGGGGCCTACGCGTACCACGACTCATGTGGTCCCCTTGTCGACCTCCATGGGTTCCAGCCCGTCCTTGGCATCGGAACTCTGTTTCCAAAGAAGACGTCTCGAGGTCGGGTCCGGTATGGCGCTTGAGCTTTGGCGTCCTTTGCTGCCGTTTCTTCTTTTCTGGGGATTTCTCCCTTTGTTTTCGGTTTTTGCTCTTCATCATCTCCTCCTCGACCAGGTGGTACACCGCCTCGTATGCCTGAGCGATGAAGAAGGTTGCCAGCAGCAAAGGTGGGTTCCAGAACACAAGCTCCCTCCGCAGGTGGGGTCACGTGTTGTGGATAAATTGGAAGATCATGTCTTCCGTCTGCCTTGCAGGCAGCAAAGCGGCGGCCCGTTGGAAATCCGAAATACAATCCTTGTTATCCCCAGTCTGCATCACGGAGCGTAGGCATTTTCTCAACGTGTAAGCGGATTCATCTCCTCCAAATTTGAGTCTGATCTGAGCTGTGAACATTCCCCAATCGGCGAAGCGGCGTGCGCGTTAACATGCATAACATACCAGGCCAATGCTTTCCCCTTTAGCACGTTGAACGCCGATGCGACGCATAACGGCTCCTCGCATTGGGTGGCCACTTCGACCATGGCTTGCAGCCAAACAGTGGCCATTGCCTTCTTCTTGCCTGAGAAAGGGGCGTATTTTTGTTTTTCTAAGGCCCGAATCTGTCGTCCGAAAAAATCCGTCAAACGTGACATCACCTCAGTAAGTGTGGCGAGTATCTGCTCCATCTTGTTCCGTCAGTAGTATTCGGCGGAAAAAAAACTGTCCCGTCGAGTAATGGCGCCAGCGGCCAAGCTGCGCTCTGATACCAAATAAAAGTCCGACTGTGATCCTTGGGTTCCACTGGCTGTGTCTATACTCGTGTGAGACAGTAACAAGGACACGTAAGGTACTTGAGGCAAAACAAAACTTTATTTTCATGTGGTCACAATTCGATCAGCGCCAACCGGGGGCTAAACGAGCGGGTCTTCACATAGCTACAAATCTTACGAAATTAAATGTTAAAAAAGAGTTGTTGAAGTATCGGCGAGTTAGTCTGGCACTCTTCGTCTTCATTCACGGTAGGCGATTAGCACTGTTCACCCGTAGCCTGTTTAAGCACTCTTAAGGCGGTCCTTTTGATCAGGGGTCGGCCGCTGTTTGCAAGCGAAGTGAGGTCGTGGGTAAACCGTGGGTCCGCTTCCGAGAGTGCGAACAGTCCGGATGGCCTGCTTGATCGTTCTCCCCGAGTCCAGCTCTTCGTCCTCTCAGGTAACCTCGGTCCCTCCTGGGTCGCAAGGTCGGGGCGCACGGGGTCATCGCATTCCTCGTCGGAGAATTCGGGGATTGTTGTTGTCGTGTGGTGCAAAGTTATGGGTCGAAATGTGGGGCGGCCTTTGCGAACGGTGGGGCCGTCTCACAATTTATTTATAAAAGTTTTGTGGTGGGGTATGTGAATAATAAACGAGTTATGATTCACTAAAATTTTGTAAAAACTAGATAAGAGTTATTAACATCAAATTTTTTATTAAACAATATCCTCTTGATAGTCAAAAAGAAAATTTAAAATCAAAAAAATAATGCCTGCAAACTACTATGAACCATTACGATACACTCTAAGAAATAATGGTAAAATTGGGTGTTTTACAGCACCTTAGGGTTTTTATACACCTAATTTGAGGTGTTAGTAAATTATTAGGTTTTAATAAATACCTTTAGGTATCTCAATTTTCAAAAAAGGTGTTTCATAAAAAAATCCCATTTATGATACTTTTTAAAGGTGCTTGAGAGTACTATTGGTTGATTTAATGAAATGAACAACTGGTGAGTCACCCTGTATACCACATCCTGTTTTAGCAGTAGGGAATTTCCCCTTTCCATTTTCACAGTGCCATTTGCTTCATTGTTGACTATTTAATACTGTGCGTGGATACCACATTCAGCAAGCTGTCATTAAAGGTACAGTGTTATATTTATTTTTATAACTTAGTTCAGAATGTTGTATAATTCAGGGCTTAATATAAGCGTGTTCCTTTCGTTTTAAGTAGGTTTTAATAATAATTTTAAGTTCTTATCATCGTTGCGATGGCCGAATATTTGTCATCAATTTTTTCACGGAAAAAGACAAGTAAGTGTTTATCTGCATTACATTTTTTTTGAAAAACGTGTCTCAACTATTATCGATTATTATCTTACCGATTGTTAAGCTATTAAAGATGCTTACATTCATTGAAGTAGTAAACATGACTTAACATTTGCTTAATCAAAGCCAGTCGTGGATCAAATTCAAGGAATATAATTATGGTGTACAAGGATCCACCACACGCCTACATTTAGTAAGGTAAGTACTGTAGTTAAGTTTATTTAATGAAAATTTGTCAGTGTCTTCATTTTATGATGATGTATTTATATTATTTTCAGACTGTCTTACACAGTAAGAAAAAGAGGTACTTCAGAATACCAAAACAAAGGTGTTTTACTTGTCACAAATACTCCACCTTTTGGTGTTTTGAAAAACCTCTGAAATGAGGTTTTATAGAGTACCTCATCCTAAAGGTATTTCATAACACCGAGTAGGTATTATAAAACAGCTTTAGTTTAAGGTACTCTATAAAACCTCATTTCAGAGGTTTTTTCCAAAACACCTAATAAGGTGGAGTATTTGTGACAAGCAAAACATCTTTTTTAGGTGTACTGAAGTACCTTTTTTTCTTACAGTGTATTTCGATAAAAATCGCCGGAACCAACATGATAGAATTAAGCGGCTATAACTATAACAGATGACCGAATCCAGCAGATTATAATGCAGGGCCAATGAGACCAAACCATCGGAGACCATGGCGTCAACCAGATACAATTTACATGGAAACAACAACTCTACTATTTGTACAATTATCATTTATTATTGATCATTGATCAATGCCTTGAAAATAAATAAACCAATGTCCATAACACAATCATTGATGATGTTAGATGAAATATAAAGAATGTTTTCAAGCAAAATATAACAACTGCAGGGTGACATCTTCAAGAGTGGTCGCGTATACCATTGTGACAGCGTTAGTGGTAACTGCCCTTGGTGTACCCGTGGGGGACGCCATCAACGGTGGCCCGGAAGCCCGCATAGTCTGCCACGTAGTTCACCTGGCGGATTCTGCCGTTTGGCTCTCTCAGGTGATAGCTGCCTCGGACGCCACCAGCGCCATCGCCGGACTCGTGGCGCCCGTGGTAGTCACCAGTGAAGTGGTCATCAACGGTGTATCCAAAGTGGTATGGACCGGTATACCCGTTGTGGTCAGTCTGCTGCAGGTGGTAGATGTTGCTGGAGCTGCCGCCGCCACCGTAGTGACCCGGAAGCGCCGTAACAGCGAGGCACAGTGCTGCCACCAAAGCGACGAAAAGCGAGACATGCATCTTGGTAATGTCGGTTTCACAGCAGAAAACTGGAGTTGTTGGATGTTGCCCTGTCTGATTTGGCTGAGCTTGTGATTAACCCAAAGTTGTTTCTGGCTTTTATATCCAGAGCAAGTGAAAAAAAATGGAGCAAAAAAATTGGAAACCATAGTATGGAAATCCCAAACATTGTTAACAATATTAAGATGTTAAAAAAAACCTATATATGCTTGTTCAGTTTATTTCAAGTTTAAGTCTATGTAAATAGTGGTCAACGGATAATTTCAATAACCCAGAAAATCGATAGGGTGAATTATCCGTGTCCAAGAGGAAAATGGAGACATCACAAGCGTTCTGGTAGACTTTCCATCTCGAAATCTTATCCACGAAGCAATAAAACAAAAACTGCGAAAAAGCCATTTTTCTCCAAAAAACACAGTGCATGAACAAATAAAAAACAAGATCGTAAAACTATCAGAACAAACAAATTGATTTTTTATAATCAACTAAATGCAACCGACGCTGACACCGTTGCCCAAACATCTGAGCTCACATTAAAATGGGAAATACTTTAATTTAAAAAAATGAATGAGCATGGATTTTATGTAATTGACATTATTAGGCTATTAATTACAATTATAAATACGATGTTCTGTAGTTATTCTTTTTTGATTGATTTCATTCTACAAGTGCAAGACTACATATCTTCATATTTAATGCCGATATAATCACTTTAGAGAAAATAATATAAATCTTGCAACTTAAGTTGCAAGCGTTTTAGTTGCAAGAATGGTTTATAATTGCCATATTAGGAAAAAAACGAAATTGACATGAATATATAAATTGTTCCGGCATGATCATTTTATTTTTTATATTTGCTAATAAAGTTGAGATAAAAAAGCAAGAAAAACGTTCTAAAAATTCAATTAAAAGCAATATCTATCATTTTCTCTAGATCACTGGATTTTGACTAAATTTAATGTTTTTTTGCATTTTTGACAAGTAGCTTTGGAACAATTTAAAATGTGGGAAGGTTGCAAATTTGTGTTCTTTCGATAAACATAGTTAATTGATACACGTCTGAAAAATATATTTGCGATATCAATGAAAAATAGCAGGGCAATACTTGGCCTACCTATTCTATTTTTAAAATTATGATAATTTGATAAATGTAAATGCAGACGTACATGTATGTATATACACAGATGCATATAAAATATTACATGGTCAAATTTTAGGAATTACATTCCAAGAAAATTCATTTCTGAACGTATGATGGGAAATAACTTTTATTTTAATTTGCAATGATGGCTTTTTCTGAAATCTTTTCCAGAATTTTGGGAAAGTAATGGAAACAATAAAATACAGTATATACCAAGATCCTACTGTATATACAGCGTATATGGATATTTTCTTTATTTTTTGTTTAGATTTTCATTTTTTTACACTAGCATATAACACGCCTTAATTTTGTAATTGTGTTTATATACGATATAACGGTATTTTTTAAATTTTGCTTGCTCATTTCCATATACATGTATCTGCGTTTTGATTATAATAAGAGCATCATTCCAAGAAAATTCATTTCTGAACGTATGATGGGAAATAACTTTTATTTTAATTTGCAATGATGGCTTTTTCTGA
>JAQGBX010002403.1:0-20538 GCA_034698745.1 Megaphyllum sjaelandicum | reverse complement strand
CTGGGGGAACCCTGCATAATATTGAATAATATTGAAACAATAATATTAGTGGCTCTTTAAAAACTGGGAAATTTTGTGAATTGTAACTTTTGGCTCTTCGGTCTCAAAAGTTTGCCGACCCCTGCGCTAGTGGCTAAAAAGTTGTATAGCGTCCGAACCTGGTACACGCGGCGCCACCTACAATGCTTCATCATTATCGTTTTTCCCAATAATCTTTACTCGACCCACGGGCATTACGAACCTTAGTCATTCGTGACTGGCTCATTTAAATATCGCTAAAATTATAAACCGGAGATTAATCAACTTCCTTTGATGCAACGCGCAAACACGAGTTCGATCTTAAAATGTAAACAAATTGTTCACCGCAGGATCGACAAACATGGCGCATGTACTCGTATAATGACGCTCAAGGTGGGGACAAGTTTCCCCGTATGGCCAAAGGGGATTAATTACAGAGTGCCATTAAAATCTCCGTTTGACGTGCCAGCCAAGTTGAGACAGCAACGTATTGGCGATCACATGGCGGCGCCTGCATTTCCGGTTGCGCTCTGTTATTGTATCCAGGAGGAAGTTGCGTACTGGCGAATTAAATATAAATAAGTTAGCAATTAGAGCGGCTATACGCACGCGAACCAAACTGAAAAAAAAACACTTAATGTTTCCCCCCCTAAAAGCCAGCAAACAACATTAGCTACTAAGCTAGTCATGTTTGCTCCCTGCTAGGGGAAAACCACTCGACGAAGCGCTCGGATACTTTGTTAGAAATTAGTAGCGTACTAGGTGAAATATTGACGTAAATAATCCCCTTCAGGAGCTCCTAAAGCATAAACATACAATGCATGGAAAATATGATCATATATTTCAGATTTTTTGCACATTCTTGGTTTTGCAGTTCTCGTTTCAAAGAAAACATACTGCACGTGAACGTCGAAATAAATTTTTATTCCCCGCTTATTTCGCTCGAATTTGATTTTTGCCGGAGGCGTTTCACGGAATGCAAAGCTATTAAAGCAATGCGAAATCCATCGGAAAAAATTTATTGCGCCGTAATTTTGAACTCTTTGTTTCATTGCATCGTTGCTTTTTTATGTCCAGTTGGTGTTCGAGAGGTGAGTTACTCACATTAATATTTTGAACAACTGACATAGCTCGTAAACAATCACATCAACGCTAAAATCCGTTACCCTGCCATTCCATGCATGTTGCTAAGCAAAATGGCAACGCAATATGGAATACAGTATGAATGAATTACGACTTAAACGGAACTAACGTGATGTTAAGCTCCTTGTTCAGAATACAAAGCGAAACAAAAAAGCAGTTTCTTAACTTACATTATATGAAATTCAAGGACAAAAATTCTTTATACATGTATATACGCTTTTTTTCTTATCTAATTGTCTTTTTGTGACAATGTTGTGAGCGTGTCACACGTTGGACGACAAACGTGTTATGCTCAACGTAACCTTTTTTCCAAGTCATGTAATTTTCATGTACATGTAGGTAGCTGGTCAATGAAAATGGACTAAGACAATTGTAAATACTTTTTAAAGAAACGCTCATTAGTTAAATGAGCCAATTACGCTCATTATCAGTGATTGGTCAGTCATGGTCTCCGAACCAAGTTTAAAGTTTAAATAAGTAAGTGCAAATCTTACTTTGGAAAATTGGATGAAATTTGTCACAAAAAAACTTGACGTTGATAAGTATTAGGATTATATAATAGCGTCAATATGTAACTATATAAATTATTGCTTCTAAAATAGATGGTAGTTTTCGAGCCTAGTCGATATAAACTAAGTAACCGCACACACAGACTTTCTAGCTGGTTATAGCCTCCTCGGTTTAATCACCGTATGAGAAATTACCGATTAAAGCAAATAGCGCGTTAAATCTGTTTTCTTTTTTTGCATAAGCAATTAACTTTCAACGAGCCTGATTAGACGATAAATTGGTTTCTCGCCATTTAAAGGCTGCTGATCAAACGGTAAACGATTAAGGGGTAAGACTGAACTCGAATTAAGAAAGGTTAAAGACATGTAAATTCACGCGTAGGCTACAATACACATATAGTACAAGAGAAACACAATGCCAACAGATAATAAAAATATACCAGGCTTGCTTACTCAAAACAGAAATGGGAAAATACTCAAATTACTTGATATTTTACATCTGTTGCTTGAAAATGATGATAAAACATAATGTGCGTGAAAATTATGTTGAAGTAAACATTTGGAATTCTTCAAATTTAAACAAGTAATTCAGGTAACGGGGATTTCAGAAGGGGGGGGGGAGGGAAACGACGATCCGTACAACCAGCGTATAAGGCTGATCAAACAAAGCTGTATACTTTTAAGTAAGTATGAAAACTGCATGCATGTAGAAAAACCATTGCACATTTAATGGCTTGTTAAACAACCATTACGCAATTTGTTACCAATATTTCGTAGAGTTTAAACACTTTTTTGTTTATCGGTATAGTTCGTGCATAATTAAAGTGCTGTTAACTATACTTTACTGAAGTTACTAGCAGGAACGATTAAAAAATACTGCATGTGTGCATGTATCGGTTAATTTCACCCATATACAGAAAAAGAATACCTTAGCAGGCACTCAGACAGATACTTTACGAAACGTACTTAGGCAGTCGTGAATTCACGTGGGCAAAATTGACACCCTAAGTAGTTTAAAAAATTCACACAAGAGTATCGATATTTTCAACCAATTAATGGATTCCTGTTGCACGCGTGATTTTAATACCGCAAAAGTACGATTCGTAAATCTTCTCCGAGTACCCTAACGTTAACTTCGACGCTGTATTTAGCCTCGCTTAAAAGTTTATGACGCGTATTTTAGATGAACCTCGTTTACTTTTTTTCTCGAACGTCCGTAGAAAGTTCATAATTCATGTCCTAAAACTCCTTTTATTAATCCAAAAACAAAAACTCACCAAAGTGTCGTTCCAAAGGATTTCCAAATGATATCCCTTAAGCACGTCCTGGTTTTCGTTGATATGCTTTTGGGCGAGACGGACGGCGGGCAGCACCCCTCGTCCTACGGCCCCCTCGGACACGTTTTTGCTGAGGGGGAAGAACCCAGCCACGTACACTTGGTGGGGGGTTTGGTGATGGTGGGTCCGCAGGGCGAAGGTCAAAGTGCACAGGTGGACGAGAGCGAAGCAGACGGAGGGGTGCAGGAAGGCGGGCGTTGGATGACGTCGCCTCCGCATGGTGTGTCCGAAGATGCGAAAAATGACCGAAATTAATGAGTGGTCAGCGAGGCAAACCTGCTGGTGGCCCGGGACGCGGGGTTTTGGGCAATGGTCAGTCGTTTATTGTTCGCTCCGACGGGAGGCAAGGGGCGACGGGGAAGCATCTCGGTCAAAAAGTTGAGGGGTTAGGTTAGAAGTGCGGAGAAAACGGTAAACGGATGCGACGCTCACGAGCGTCTATCGGGGAATGTGGGAAACGAACGACGAAGTAGGGAGGAGACAACGTCGAAGGTGGCGCCACCTGCGACTGAATCGATTGGGGGTGGGGGAATCGCAGCACCCTTCCCTCCGAGTGAGGGGAGGGGGGGGAGGTAGAAACACGCGTGCGCCACGGCGGGGGAGGGGCGTTTTTGGCACGCACTACTGACCCACAAAACATAACGAGAGAGAGAAAAATGCACGCATTCGTTAATAAATGTTTAAGGTCTAGGCAACGGATTTGTAACAACTTCTTCCCACGCTACCGATTCGCATTTCCTGATTCCGTCTCGGACATTCCCCGATAGGCAAGCAGATGATCGTCATTAGCCCCGTGGCATTATTAAAGCATAAATCTCCTTTTTGCGGCGAGCTAATTTCGCCGCGTCGCGCTATATTAATTACGACCTTAATGTATATAGGGTTGTAACCCGTGTAATCGCGCATCGGCACACTAACCAACGTCGTTAACATGTTTGGGAAATGATGTGTTACCGTTTTTGCATTTGAAAACACGAAAGTCTGAAAAATGGTTCTCCTAAACGAAGATAACGATTTCGAGGAATGTTTATCATCACCTATAGCTTCTATGGCGGCACCCGTAGTTGCCGTTAAGGTACAGTACATGTACAGTGGAAGATGCTGAATTCGATTACGCGTAGGTTCCAGAAATTTGAACTGAAATAAAGGACCATTTAAAAAGGACGTCCTCGTGTAGGGGGTAGAGGGGGGATAGGTTGATTCACTGGCACAGTGTGGACAGGGGGAGGGAGGGGGAATTACTTTAAAAAAATGCCAAATAAGATCAGTTCTCTAAGCACGTGTAAAAGAGAAATTGAGCGCAATATCGCATAGTTGTGTTATAAATTGCAAAACGTCAGTAAAGAGGGTACCCCCATTTTTGGAAAACTTGGAAAAGTTAGAGAACTTCAAATTTTCCCAGTACAAATTTGCAACATTTTCCTTTTTCTCGAGCATGCATAAACTTGCAAACTGTTCAACTTTTTCCGAGGACATCTTTAAAAATTTTATAACGTTTTTCCGACGAGAAATTTGCAACATTTTCCACATATTCACTTAAACAATTTTGCCACATTTCCAACTTTTTCGAGTACAGATTTGTAAAATTTTTAACAGTTTCCGAGACGAAATTTGCAAAATTCTCAACCTTTTAGAGTACAAAAAGTACCTTTTCCCAGTGCAAATTTACAAAACTTTCCGAAAACAATTTTTTTAAAGTTTCGGGCGTCCAAATCACGCTATCGACTGACCTTACCAAAATAATTTGCTCTATTTTTTTAAAAAAAAAATACTTATACTTAATTGTACATACAGTATGATGTATTTACATATTTTTATATAATATTAATAAAACAAAAGTTGCGAGTAGTGTTTGATGTTGCCTGTTTTCTGCAATGGCTTAAATATATTTTTTGAAAAATACATTTACGTAGAAAATTCATACGCGTACAGTCGCTGATGCATTAGATGCTTGCCTGCGCGTTGTCCTAAACGTTTACGTGATTGAATTAAAGCTGCTCAAAACTTGTTTCACGCGGTTGCATTATGTAGACATGTGAAAAAGTGATTGAATTATGCCATGATACGACCGGATTAAGCGACTTTTTTCATTTAGGACAACATAGGAAAAAAATCCATTCTTAAGGTTTTCATCGAATAAAATGGCTAACCGAATTAAGCGTGATTGAATTAACAGGCTTTCACTGTATATTTAATCGCATCTAATTCTCCGAATTGAAATTGTGTTCATTATCTTGAAAAAAAGGAACGCCACGACGTTATGATCAATGGTAACGTTTCTCTAATATTTACACAGTAAGATCTAGTTACATGAATACCTGAAATACCTCGATGGAAATGTCAACTCCACCGGTAGAGACCTCAAAAATACCCCCACTTTCATGATCAACAGTCCGAACGGTCAAAGCGTTTCCCCTGTAGGGTGGCAACCAGCACGAGCTTGTGGTTAAGTGAGGGAAACTATACTCCTGCAGGCGTTTACAAATATGAAAATCAAACAATTTAAAACTCGTATAATGCTGGATAGGGGATTTCATCGTTTTTAACCTCGATCATCATTTTAAAGTAGCCGGTGAATTTGCATAAGAATAACGAGTCCTTATCTAAACACGATCAATTTATTGTACTCCATTCACGACGTTCATTTTGAGAAGAAGAGATATGCCTCGTAGAACGTATTTGCAATTTAAAAACCTTTAAAAACAACATTTGTGAAACTACGTAAATGCAGTGAAGTGAATTTATTTATTCATTGGTCGTGTTTAGATGAAGCCTCGTTATTCTTATCATTTTAAACAACAATGGTAAGAAAACCAACCCGTGGCTCTTCTGAAACACATTGTTATACTGGGTTTTTTCCATTTAGCTTGGAAAAGTTGGGAAATTATTTTAGAAAGTTACAGCTCATATCTAAGTTTTATCAGTGTCTTTTTTAATGTTTTAAAAATGCAAATAAGCGTTTATCTTCCTCTCAAAATTACGTTTACAGCCTCAGTTTCGTAAAAAGAAAATTAAGCTAAGCTATCAAAAGTCGCTTCATCAAGGTACATTATATGTAGATTAAAACAAAATAACCTTATTGTCATATTAGGTTGTATTTAGGGATCTGGGTTTTCATGGTAATGTTGAAATTTTCCAACGAAAATAACATGTAAATTACTAATGTTTTTTTTTAAACTCTTTCAGAGAGAATCGAGTAACGTATGTTTATTGTTACACCAACTGCATAAAGACCAACGTTGAATATTCCCACACAGAAAGCTTCCAATAAATGTTGAAAACAAAGTTTTGATCTTTAAACTTAACGTATACAGTCGGCTCGCGATTTTACGAACATGTGGAGATCCCAAAAAGTGCTTAAAATTAAAAGTTCCTAAATAGAAAATGCATTAAAAAACGAAAAAGGTCATTGTTACTCAAACTTATAAACGTAAATTTGAGACTCCAAAAAAAAATATTAACACAAACAATTACTTTTTACTGATTTTCATCGTTAGGAAATCTAAATAATTTTGATTCGAGTGTTGCCAACATCGGTTGTGGAGGTAATTTTTTCACTTTCCTCCTATTACCAACTTGAAAGGTACGAAATCCAAGCGATTATGGAAAATTGCCCGTTCCATGAAAGAAAAGAGTGAAAATATACACACTATGAGGAAATTGAGTTTATAAAAGATAAGGAATGTGTAATTTTAGTTCGTAACTCGGAGAGAAAATTAACATTAGGTCCACTTTTTAGTTTGTAAGAATGTTGTTTTTACACATAGGAGGTTCGTAAAAACGAAGGTAGAAAACAGTCTTAAAAATTCTTAAGTAATAAATTTAAAAATACACGTCTATTTATGGTCATTATAAACTTTAAATGCTTTCAAAATGTATTTATTTTCATTAATACTAGCGTGTATTAGCGTAGATTGGACTACGGGTCGTGGAAGCTTTTAAAATTTGCCATTCACCATTAATAATATGCCTTCAATATTGGTTGTTAATCTAATTAGCCTCAACAACTTTTGCATTAAAACTTCCTCATATTATTAATAGTTGGGATACACGCTTCGTAAAATTAAATTTCACTGAGTTGAAAGTTGTATTCGTGTTAAATGGAAATATTAGCAGAATACGGTTGAATACGTGTAAGTTTGGCAAAGTCATTCAAGCCTGAATAATCTACATGAAATTCATCGTATGAACTTCGAGAATTACGTGTATTCATGATAAAAAAAAGTGATGCGAGCGGTTAGTTTATCGTTAAAATGAACATAAGTGACAGCTGTTTCAGACAGAAAACAAAAGATTACGCAAGTACAGCTGGATCGAAGATACACGTTGACCATTAATGATTGGAAAATACGAATGCCAAATCCACACGTTTCAACCAAATAGACAAAATGGCTGGTCGATCATTTCCTGAGTTGTCTTTGCTATTCGTTAAAACTAGCTTGACTTCAAGAAAAAAACACGCTTATTTACTTTCAATATGAATGGTCGAAGTAAGCTCGATTGCGCTGGTCACTACATGGTCCGCATTAGAAATCATTCGGAGGCGGTTGAGCGAGAAAAAATCAGGACGGAATATGCTTACGCGAGCATTCATTGTGAACAAATAAATTGATTTCGGGGGTCATTCACCTGATTTTTCTGGGCGATATTGGAAACAGCCACATTGGTTAGACTTAAGGAACGCGGTTATTTAAGAATAAGATTTTATTACTCCATATAGGGAGTGTTTCGAGTCCAGTACAAGTCTTTGAAATTTATCCTATTCCATTACCGTAAACTGCAGCGGCTATTTCACTGAATTTAGAATGTTTTAGTTGCCTCTTGTTCAGTTTAAAATCAAACCTACGTCAACTGATAATAGGGTACGATTCGTACTTAGTCATTTGTGAAATCACGTGTGCAAAAGGAATGCATAAGAACAGCTATAATCTTATGTGAATTTTGTTAAGCCAATGTAGTCAGTCATTTTTCACACGTGACTTCACGGTTGTTATTGGAATGACAAAGTACGATTCGTAAAGCTTTAGCATGAGAACTCCTAACATGATGTACGGGCTTTTTTTAACAATGTATAAGTTATTACTTACAGTAGGCCCTACACGTAGCTTGAAGCCAGGTTACGCTATTCTGAAATAAAGTGTTTACATAATTGCCATGAATCATGAATAGAAGAAAAATGTAATTCGTGTTTATAGACGAATTCAAGCCCTGACAAATTTACAGGGGGAGTCAAAGCATCATTATGTTAGTTACGAGCTCAATCAATAGCTTTCGACGAAAGTACGCAGCCTGAAGGGATAATTCGTCGCCATTCTCGAATAGCCCTCGTTATAATGCGAAGTAATCTGTGGTAAATACGAAAACAAAATCCCCAATTCCCATTAGAAATCAATTATTCGAAGGACATTTATGCATTCTGACACTTACATTTTGATTCCTGCGTACGTATAGGAAATGCCACGCGAGAGGGTGGCTGGGAATAAACACGTGTTTTCGCGTTCAGTGGCATAGAGAAAATGTAACTTCGCAGTGCATAGTACTATGTAAAGTGACCTTTTTAAAAGTGCGTTTCCAAACGAGGAAAAGCCTTATAGCAGAAATGCAATCTGGTCGAAGGAGAAACCACATTGAAGCGAGGCAATTGACACAACAAATTTCAATAAATGCGCAAGGCTGCGAAGCTCAACTTGAGCGGGATTTGGATGAGTAAATTTCAAAATTAGAGAATAGCAAAGATGCGACAATAAGGGAAAAGGAAAATGAGGAAGGAGAAAAGGGTGAACTGGCGCGTAATGGAGACCCCCGAGAGAGCCCTTGTGGAAACGCATTAAAACTTCCCGGCATTTCGACTTAATGATTTCAATTTAATCTGCGGTGGTAGCTTAGAAGGAGGTGGAGGTGATTTTGGACTTTCGTTTCCATGTACATTTATTAGGCGCAATACAGCGGCTCCCGAGAGAAGAGCGTTAACCGAATCCAATTCATTACTTCGAACGTTTTCAAAGTAGTCTCATTTCAAGAGTGTAACTGCGAAGCCCACGATCCATGATACACGCGCTCGGAATGAAGAAAGGGTAAGTATTCGCCAAAATAGTCTTACCACTTCAATTACTACTTATTTCATTTTTCCAATTAAGGTAATGTGCAGCCATCAACGCTCTAATATTCAATTTAGGACGACTAAAATAATTTTTAAAAAATGCCTTATATCAAATGTCAAACGTTTTTCTTGAATATTGGGACCTTAATCAAAGGACCGTACCTTTAAATAAACGTGCGTATAGTTTATTTTAGAACTTTCCTATTAACGCCTCAATCCGCATTTGGTCAATTAGTATACAGTGTAGTTATCAAACTATTAAAACTACAACCACTCACGATTCACCAGAATAGTCCATGGACTTCAGAATATCATATTTATTTCTCTATTTGTTACAGATTGAACATGAATCGCATTACGGTTTAGTGAGAACGTGTAATTTTTAAACAAAACCTTATTTGTTTAAATGAATATTTTTAAAACGTAAACTTTTTCACGAGGCACTTTAGGAAAAGATTTTTATAACAACTCTACCGCGTTGGTTATGCAAGCCGGTCTTTGTCCTTTTAATGACCGTACGGGGGACATTTATCTTGCATGCTGATTAAAACTGCAAGCATTTTAAATTTTAATTGGTTTAAGTTAACGATTTAGAGAACATTTTTTTCGGATAATTTCGCCTTCCATTAAAGATGCACCCAATTGGATATATTGTATGCCATCATTATTATGCCAATTGAATTAATAACATGTCTTATACCTACTTTAGATAGTAAAAACTCGATAACATTTTTTGATTAAAGAACAACGATGGTAATACGGCAATTGTCCCCTTAATCAAAGACTGTTGTCTTCTGACAGCAACTCCGCAATTTCTAATCGCGTGAATTATTGCAATGCCTTTAATTACATGGCGCGTATACGTTGCATTTTAATCGATGCTTTTAAGTGATGAAACTTTTGCCACAACATTTCGTCACTTTAGAACGCACTTCAGGCGCGTGTACAAACTCAATTGAGTAGAACACTTCCCGGCTGAAGTTTGGCCCATTTCGACGAGATGTTAACCTAGATGGTTTCATCGAATTAGACAAGGCAAATATTTTAAAAGTGGGGTTACGATGAACTCCTCGAGCCCATTTTCGAGCGAAACGCGGTATAAATCGTGTCGTTAAAACTCCCCATCGGCAAAATGGGGCTAACGGAGTGCACTGAAGAGCCCTGCACATCGCCTAGCGAGATCCGAAAGGTACGAATTAAACGAGCCCCTTATCTCCGATAAAAGAGACTCGGAAAGTCAAGACGAGCTTCGAATTGAGACTTTTCAAATCTGAATTTCAATTGAAGCACGACGCGGTGGAAAGGTGGAGATTAAGAGCGAATCCGTCGCGTCATCACTTCGCACAAAAGTACAGGGAAGGGAGCACCAACTCACGGAACAAGCTTCAAAGGCTCCTCTGAAAATCGTACTAATGACTCTTCTTGCGTTTCCATAACAGTAAAACAAGAAAAAAGTGGTTGAGAGAGAGAGAGCGAACGCAGTAGCCAGAAAATCATATCTCACTCAAAGTGAAAACTTGAAAAGAAGGAACTCGTAAAGAAGATAGGAATGTATAGGCGCCACAAACGCTGTCTGAGCGAATGGCTTGATATGATTTCTCCGAATTGTAACAGAAAATACCATTTTGTTACAGCTTTTGAACATGCGGGGCAAGTGAAGATGCTTAGTGTTCCGGTCAAGGGGTCATCCATAAAGGACGTCCTGTATATTTTTCCAGGTTTTTAGACCCGTCCCACTCCCCCCTGTCCGCCCTTGTCCTGTTTATGAAAATTCCCTCCCCACTCCCCTCATTTCCCGTCCAATTTTGAAAACAGCTTGTTGATCAAATAAGAACTTTTTAATGTTCTTTATTAATTTTTACATTGAAAATATTACCATTAGTGAACCACAGACCTACAGAATACTACCGTATAGGGAACAGGGAATTTTCCGCTAACAAAATACCAACACAGCCAGTTTTAAAGGCCAAAATGAACGCTTCCTCCATACAGGGGCAGTAATTTATTTAATAGCTAATGAGATAAGCAAATTTGCCTGCAAATTGACTAACAGAAATAAAACTGATGACAGTTTAAGCACACGTTGACATCCGGGCGTTTACTTTCCTTGAACCCCTCTCCCCTTCCTTTCCACCTGTGTCCCATTTTCACATACTCCTCTCTTTTCCTTCCTTTGCCGGACGTCCTTTATGGATGCCCCCCCCAAGTGTATATAATATGAGCATAATATTTGAAATGGTTAGATTTGATTAGATAGAACTGTTGACTATAGCAATCAAACAATGTATCAAACTATTCAGGGATGGTGATGAAACAAAACTATTTATATGTATGATATGAGAACAGCTGTTCTGAACACAACAATCAGTACGCCTAAATTCAGTAGTCGAATATAATCAAAACGAGTTCAACGAGACTTTTGGAAGTGTCCTTTAAAAAAAAATTCTGCACGAGTCGCTGTCCACCGTGATGCAGCGGAAAGAGTCTCGCGCAAATGGTGATGATGGCTGGTGGCAGGAGTCCGTGTTTTATAGCCGTTTATCGGCTGACCATTAAGGGGAGCAAAAAACGTTCATTGTGGGGCTTGAAATGAAAGGGTTGGTCTGAATTATGACCAAATTTCCGAGCACGTTTTGAGTTTGACCTAATAGGACAGGCGGGATTTTTAGAGTTACCTTAAAACTATATATTAAGGGCATCGCCTAAGAAGTAGGAAAGGGGTAAAAGAGTCATTCTTAGCCAAATATCCAAAAGAGGATAAGGACATGTTATTGGAAATCACTCGATCACATCATACCGCAAAAAATCATCGTAAAAATTGTATATAGTGAGGCATACGCGAAAATTGTGCGACAAATAAATCTCAGAAAAAGGTCATTCAGATCGTTAATAAAAAATCCATAAAGAAAAAATCTGGAAATGTTTTCAAATGCATGCGACCGTACACAAAGCTGGCCACATGAACTCTTGGCTTGCTTACACATGTACTCAAAAAGAACATGTTTCAAGTGGTCAGAAGCAACGTGAGCATACATTTAAGTTTTCAAAAACAATAATCCATTAATAGTATTCCCGCTTTAAAATTTAAAATTACGTTTCCGTGATTGAAATGTGAACCACGTTTCGTCTTACGCGTGCGGATTCACTTTTACAGTATAATTTGAAATACTTTGCACCTGCAGAAGGTGCATGACCATTCCTTACCTTCGTATCAAGTATCATTTGGAAATAAAACTGCAAAGTGGCGAATAGCTGAGTGCAAATATTTCATCATCCGAAGGCAGCACGGCATAACTGAGATGTTCACAATGATTGCCATCGTTCGAGGAACAGTTGCAACAAATCTATATCTATACAGTATATCTATACATGCATAAAGAAGAACTGTTTGTGGTTGGCCGTCGGTGTGTCGCAACAACTTTTCAGCCACTCACCCGATCGCATTATATCTACATTATCGCACATTTAAAATAGAAATACCCGCCAATCTGACTCCCAATATGGCCACGGATGCAATGCCCATTCATAATGCACCGCTTTAGAAATAGACATTACGCTTTACTCCGCTTAAACATCGGTACAGACACATGGGATTGATCGAACAATGGTAAAGTCGATCGTGTACAGGTTAATTAAGCAGCAATATCATAAACAGGCCTTTAGATATTTTTTTAAATACTTGTTTTTGGGGAATTTGCATTCGTTTTCTAAACATTGTGTAAAGTAGGGCTAACTCGCACTCGGCGTGCGAGTGTTTATGATTTATTTTAGCTTTCCCGGGCAATGCCGGGTTTTACAGCTAGTACTGTATATAAAGAAGAGATGTATGTTTATGGCGTTGTGGGTGGGTGGAAGGATGTATGGATGCATGCCTGGTTCCGGGGCCGCGGTTATACGCAGCCCTGTAGCGCGGAAGATTACTTTTTTGTTTGTTTTGTACGTGATGAAGCAAATCGCGTACAAAACGAAAAACCAGCCAGTTAGTGATAAAACAAACGTTCGATATACGTCATAATATGAATCATCAATCTTGCAAAAACACAACAATACTTCATCGTCACTTTGAAAGATTTTATAGTTAAACCAAGAAGATTGAAGATGCTTCCGAGGCACTATAATGTAAATTACGATTTTCTACGCTGCGGGTAAGCCGCGAAAAAAATTACTTTCTATTAATTTCGCTCGAGGGGTGTCTGCCATGGCAGAATCAAATCAAGTTTTATATCTCAGTTTGTGTCAACCTGAAGACGATATAATAACAGTCGGCGACGACGACATCGTGCCCTTTGGTCCCTTTCCCCATGTACGAAATGTACTAAGTGGGTAGCCTACATGGCTCCCACACTGTGGGATTTCCAATCTCGGAGAACAACTGCTACCCACCGGCATAATGTCAAGGATCTTCCCAGAGACAGTCCAACAGCTGCCAAAAATCTAATGCCCTAGATGATAACGAAGAAGTAGAAGAGAAGAAAAAAAAACTTGCAGCCGCAAAATGGCGGCGACAGCTGCATCGACGAAACAACATCGGCCCGCGATGGCAGCTTTAATTGAGTCGATGTCGAAATTGGAAGAGTTGGCGAAATAAGTAGGCAGGAAAGAGGAAGTCATGACAGCCAATATCTCTGTTAGATTGGAACGGATTGTCATATCTTTATGTAGAGAGAAAAAGGAAGGGAAAATGCTGTCAAAGCGAGTTTCAACCTCGTAGAGTTGGGCATCCATTGGAAATGCGACAATGGAGTTTCGCAGTCTGACAACACATCCTTGGCACAGGGCGTTCCAGAACCAAAATGGAAGCCTATGATACGCTATGATACTTCGCTGCCAAATTGGTTTCATAAGATTTACAGCCTAGCTTGTGCAGTCAGACTATACGATATTAATAGTGTCTATCAATTGTTATAGCACTCATTTTTTTTAACATAAACCAGGGTGACTTTGACTAATTTGGCATCCCATTTTTTAATCAAACTCTTAAAAATCACTGAAATTTTAAATAGACAAACGTACTGATATATTTTGATATTCTTTTTCAATTTTTTTATAATTCTATATTTCAGAATATTTTTTTAAAAAATGCGGGACAAAGTCACCTTGACCTGTTGTGACTTTGTCTTATGTCCAAAAATGCACTTTATTATGCACAAATGCACATGAAAACTTTCCAAAGTGTTGTACGATAATGATGACCAACTATTTTTACAAATTAGTGAAATTCAAATAAAATTACGCATATTTTTAGCATAAAAACAATTTATGTCCAGGGAACATTGATAAGTCATAATATTACGTAATATAAGTTTCAGCGGTTGGTGTGATTTAATACAAGAAATATAATAATAAACTGGTAATTTAACAATTAGTTGAGTATTCAACATACACATTGATTTCACTTAATTCACGGATCGAAAAATCAGGTAAAAATTGGGTTCCAAGGATCACTATGGGGGCGGTATCATTAATTTTAATGATCATTTTTGGGTGGACAAAGTCACCTCACGGTAGACAAACTACCCCGGTTTAATATGGTAGAGACAATTCTGAAATGCAGTCAATATATACTGTATATTTACAGAATAACACTTGATGACTGATATGTTTATTGATGACGAAAATTCAATTTTTCACTACCATTTTATTGCTGGCTCAACGTTCCAGTCTCCTAAGGCCTTCATTAGGAACTTCAAAATTAGAGCATCTAAATTGTTGTTTCATAATTTTGTAGCTTCTGGTGAAGGCATAAAGAAACATAAATGTTGAGCCAGAAAAAAAATATTGGTAGTGAAAAATGTAATTCTCGACATCAAATTTCTATCTTAATCGCCTACGACTTAAAAATTTCATAGGTATAGGTACTTTAAATTTGAAAATAGTGTTCCCGCGTTTTATTTATTTATTTATTTTTTGAAAAAGGTAGAATTTTAGTGATTGCTATTTTTACAATAAATATGAATGATAAACAAATCAGTTATTTGAGTGCAATGGCGCGTGCAAATTCACGTACATCATTCGTTAAAACAACGTCTGGCGAATGTTTACCAATAGAGTATTTACTTAAGAAAAAACGTAATGTGCATCACCGCAAGCCCAAATGAATGTCCATGAAGTCTCTGTGGTTATCAATTGAAAGAGGTTGTCTGCCCACAATACGACCAAGTCGGGATAAATTCTTTCATCATGTACAAAATGTTGGCGTATGTGCATGTCTACAGAACTGAAAAATATCACCCAAAGCTTAATTCATACCAACAACAAATCGATCAGTAGCAGATTCGCAATATGAACCCTCTACCGGATTTATCTTAATCTTAGTTAAGTTTACCAGACATTCTTGGCCGAGTCTTAAGAAATTCAATACCATCTGCTACCTCGTATTTGCTATACGGCTTTCTATCGTCAATATAGACAACAACCCGCTTTCAATGTTATTTTTTTTGAAGAAATTATAGTAAGGCGAGAATATTTACGAATCTGTATACTGTAGGTAATGTGCGAAGGTGGAACGAGAGTAAAGCAGATATTTCGTACGCATGCAATGTGTGCGATTCTGTGACCGTACATAGAGAAGGTAAATGACGTATTTTATTAATGACCCTAATAACGTGAGCTCGGTCATAGAACCAAATACTGTGTGTATCAATCATGCAAAAACGATGTATTTAAATCGTCGAGTGCTACTGTCAACTACATTGTGTAAATGGGCCTTATGCAGTCGAGTTAGCATGGGGCTACACCACATGATCTTTTCATCGAATCAACAACATGAAATGAATTAAATGTCACGTGATATATGCATGCTGACGATATCTGCATACGGTCCATTAAACGTCTGCTCAACCGGAGCCATGTATAATGCAGTAAGTATCCAGTATGCGGACAAGTTTGTTTGTTTGTGGATTGTTAACGTTGGCCTACTTCTGCCCCCAATAGCTACTTGTATACCAACGGCCTGGGAATTTTACCTACGAAGGGGGACTTCCATCTCCCAAGAGGGATCAAACTGGATCTACACGAGACCTCGGTTTAAACTCCCATCCGAAAGAGTTGCCACTTGAAGAATTTTGCACATCCTCAAAATTCTCACCGACCTCGACCGGGGAGCGAACCCCGCTAGTTAGGATCGAGAGTCAAGTGCGCAAACCTCTCGACCATCGGATGCGGACAAGTACTGTACATGTATGTCCGCGGGAAATAGTGTTATAAAAAATGTGTATCCGACCAAAAAGTGTGCAGAAATCGAGAAAGATTTCCTACGCGAAATCGATATTTGTAAAATTAAGCTAATAACCAATTTACCCCTTTCCCTTTGTCTGAAACAAAACATTTGTAGCCTATTTACCCACAACTTACCCATATATTCCCTTAGATCGGGACAAAAACCAAATATTAGGTGCAGATAAATCGATAATTTTATTTATGAGAAATGTCCTATTTTGATTCTCCCAATTCTCCTCAGTAAGTGATACAAAAACGTACGTACCCATCGTTATTTGATAAAAATAAATTCGGCGTGAATTAAGACATCACCTGATCATTTTAACCTAATTTCCAACAAGAGAAGTAGACACGTCACGCAGCGTGTATTTCGATGTTTTTGGCCCAATTTCAACTTTGCTGACAATATCAGGTGTGGCAGCGAGAGGCCTTTTTATTATGGACAGAAAAGCGAACGAGTTGGCGTGTTTCACGATGGTCAATGCGTGTGTTAGAACTGTCCTTGCCATGTCCAGCCATGACAAAGGTCTTCAATATTTAATGGGATGGATCTTGCACGTGGTTTTGCCCTATAAAGTGACGGATCGATGGACGAGCCTGACGTCATTCTCATCGTCCAATTTCACAGATGGATTAATGAAGGGCTAATCAGCCAACGTGGTGCACCAACGACTCATCCTCTAACAAAAGCTTTGTATTGTATCTAAAGTGAGAGAATATGCCAAGGCCGCATTGACAAATACCAGTCTATTTGTTCGCTAATCTTCTCAAATCTAATTCAATCGATGTGTAGACCATGGCTTATTTCCCATAGGCATCCATCTTAATGGCATCCCCTAAGGAGATTAATCTCCGGGGACCATTAATCTGCCCGAATAGGCTACTGGCTAGCCCTGGTGGTCAATTGGTTATATCAATCGTCGGTTTGCGGACGGGGCTATAGTTCCATTCTAGCTGATTTATACCAGCAACTCCTACGACGTCCGTCTGTATCGGGTGTGCAAAGCATGCATAATTAACAACCTTGTTTAGAAGATTTCAAAATCTGCTCAGGTTCAAGGGTCTTTGTTGAATGTGAATTTTACTACTGCGCCAGTTATGCTCCAAATTTATTTCCAATTTTATAGCGATTTTATAGGAGACTTAAAAATTGTCCTCGAATCTTTGTTCGTTTTAATAAAAGGATTCTTTTTCCGCTGAAAGAAAGCCAAATAGCTATTATAGAAATTGGAAAAACCGATACACGCAGGAGAAAAAAAACACGATTTTGACAATAAACAATCAGTTTCCGGGTTCATGTTTTCAACAGAAATCGTTAATTAAAATTTGAGCAAATGGCCAATAACTGCGCAAAAAATGCTTGAAATTTCTTCAGTGATAATGAGCATTGAATTAAAAAAAAAACGTTACACAGTTTAAATACTGCAAACCGCGTTCCGCAAGAAACGGTCGTCCATAAAGGAACGTTGCTTTTAAAGGCGCGTACACACCAATGCAACATTGATGCAAAACTTTGTTTTGCAACAATGTTTCATGAAAATGTGGCGCACAAAAAATGTTTAGCAACATTTTTTTTTGAGACATGTTTCATGGCGTGTTTTATCCAGCCACCCCACTGTCGGTCGATCAAAGGGTGTTTCTGAAACAAATTTCACTGCGCAGAAGCGAAATGGGTGGTGACGTTAGTACTTTTTCGTTCTTACGTCATCAATACGGCGAGTTTCGATTTACCCCAACACACGCTGCTTTCAGGTTGAAAAAAGGTGTATCTTTCATATGTAATATAATTATAAAATTACTATAATAATATACAGGGTACTGTAAAACTGTAAAACAACTTGAAGAGATATTTTAGCCATGACTTTTTTCCGCCATCTGGTTTCAAAGAAATGTTTCGTTGGTGTGTACACAAAACTTTCCGACACTTGTTTCAACAACAGAATGCACGAACAAATCTCGGAAAAATGTTTTTGAAACCTTGTTGCAAAACACTGTTTTGCAACAAGGTGGCGTTGGTGTGTACGTTAAATCATGTTAAATGTTTCAACTTTTTAACTACAGATTTCTCATCTCTTTTTCAGGGATGTACGGAGTTGGAGCGGACGTAATTTTTCACAGGCACTATCTTGGTATTTACATTCTGTAAGTGAGCTCAATATAGAGTGAATTTTATACGTTTTATGTTGACGCCTTTTGCACATAACCCTCATTTCAATTATTTGGAGAAAAGCAATTTTTTTTTTTTACATTTGAAAATTCGTTTACCAGCAGAAAACAATATTTGAAATACAGACGGTTTCTAAAACCCATTTCCCGCAAGAATAAATGTATTCACAAATCTCGTAAACGTTTTTTTTATTGCAGAGCAGTTGCATTTTTAATCTCATTCTTGGAAACAACTTGGGTTGTCACGCTTTTTTTAGGTCTTTGTATAAGGTAAGATTGTATTTACAGACCTCAAAACTTATTGCAATCGTTATTATATATATGAACAAATGAAACATCCGCATAGGCTTAACAGGCATAATAACAATACGAAATCCAATGACCTAGAATGACATATTTCCGGAAGCTTAGGGGATATTGGTGAATTCACTCGTGAAAATAGTCATTTGTGTTCTGAAGGGAATAAAGAACACACTAAAACATTCAGAACACGGTGTTTTCAAATGGACATTTATCCAACGGCCATGGCATGCATGTCAGGCTCCTGAAATGATCAATTGGAACCCGCGTAGTAAATTTTAATCAAATTTCATAACATCGGTTTATTCCTGAATTAGTTGTCTAATGTGATGGTCTCAAAGTAAAAATTTGATTTGGAATGCCGTTAAGTTTAAAAGATTATAAAAATTGTTAATAAAAAAAACAATTTCCTGTCACATTACATAACGGTCGTTCCACCTTTACAATGCATATTAATTTTAATAGTAAAATTGTGCTTCTATCATATGAATTCATGCATCGATGGTGATGTATAAAACTGGAAATCCTCCGGATTGAAGTATTAAAATAGTTTTCACATAGGAATTCGTTTAATGTTTGTTTATCCTGGAGGTTTCTGTCTTTTGAAGCTCTCGAAAGAATTCATACTATAGATGCGCAAAACCGACGAATGAGAAAAATGAAATTTAAAACTACAGTGAGATTTGAAAATACCGCTCATCTTTTAATAAAGTCTTACGGTACCATATAATGATGGAATTCCTTTTTTGTCAAATGAAATTCAGGAAACTTGATGCTGCCATAAGACCATGTAACGAGCAGCATTCCCGATATCGAAATCACTTTAGTATATATAATTAATACTTCCATGAGAGAAATCGAAAAATGCTAACCATTTTTATTTCATTTTTCCCCAGCGATGACAATCATCCGTGTTTAAGATATTGGGACTACATATTATGGCTGGACGGCTGGAAGAAGAGTCTTCTTTACGTGTGTTTGGCAGTTGTCATGTTTTTGGAGCCTCATACCGTGTGGATGGCCCTCATATCAGGCAAGAATACGAGCGTGCATGCATTTTACGACTCAAGAGAAGATCAGCTAGGATAATTAGTGTCATCTATATTTAATACTTAATAAACTCGAAGCGTAATGAAAAAATCTGAATTAAAGAAGCCATAATCAATTAATGTATCAAAAGTTTAAAAAAACTTGCCGAATCTAAATACAGGGTTATTACAAAAGAATCATCGGGTTTTAAAAAGAAAACTTTTGGAAAGTGTGTCCCTATCAATGCTATTCGAGCCCTCAAGCACACAAAACGCTTTCTGCCGCATAGTCGTTATTTTGGATATTGCGTTCGTGCTGCCACCTGGGCGATTAAAGCAAAGTTTGCAAGTGAGCAATTTTAAGCTTGAACTTTTCCCCTTTCTTTTTGTGCGTTATTTACTATTTTATCTGTAATACTTACCAAAATATATCTTTTTAAAACCTGATGATTCTTTTGAAATAACCCTGTAGATCGAAACAAAAAGAACCTCAATGATATCATTTCATTTCATTCAATTCAATGAAATGCCACTACCGTAAATACGGTATTAAGCGCCGGACCTGCAATAGCCGCCTGCCTTTAATAATCGCCCGGGGGATTCCCCGAAATTTGAAAATAAGCGCCGGACCTTCATTAAGCGCCCCGGTGGCTATTATAAGCAAGTCTGATTACCATACCGATTACTCGGACACCTTGTGACAATAGTCGTAAATAAAT
>JAQGBX010002402.1:0-20541 GCA_034698745.1 Megaphyllum sjaelandicum | reverse complement strand
CTCCATATAGAAAAGACAACACAGTCTGGCTACCCTGGCTGGGAGCTGCTCTAGAGCAAGGCGGTCGAATCCGCTATTACTTTTCGGTTATTTGGGAATTATGCGGTTGACTGGATCGAGTTCAGCATCTCAACTTTCTGAACTCCTACTACTTGGCTGTTCGAATGTACACGTCCCTTGATTTCGGTTGGCTCGGACGGTGGACTGACCAGGCTGCAAATTCTGTGTTATGGTTAAGCAGGCGCCAGACGATGCAACGAACACCTTCCAACGTTCCAACGTAGCATCGTTTGACTGGAATACGAACCTCGTTCGAATGTCAAGCGTCCAACATCGGTGTTGGAGGATTTTCCGCCTGTTGTCGGTATTTTAGACCAGAGTCAAAGGACGTCTCGAACATTGGAGCAAGTCATTCGTTTGTGTTGTACGCACGGCTACACGAATGGCAGCATCCTACAACTGCAACTTCTTCCTACGCCATTTTTATTTGCCTCAAACGTTGGATCGAATGTTTGGACAAAAAGAAATACCGCACCATGTAGCGGAACACTTTCCTCAAATGAACGGTGGAATATTTTACTCAAACGGTGGGGTCAAACGTTTGAGCCAAGTTTGGACTCATCGTCTGGCGCCGGCTGTAGACAGTACGTCAATTTGGTTAGACAGTCATTGTAGCGCCATCTAGCCGGTCATCGCTGCATGCTTGGCAAGGAAGCGATACGCCTGAATGAAGTTAATGTTGGGGAATGCTGAGACGAGTAGCTTCGCAACATTGAATTGCCAGCCATTTTGCGAAGGGGCATGCGCTGTTGACTTCAAACCCATTCAAGTCGACTGAGATCGATTCTGTCCGATCAATGGAGACAGAAATTTGGTTAACTCGAGATAATGATAAAGCGAGGCTGGCCTTATGAACCTAATTGGCATATCAGAACTAGAGCTTGTAAAGTTTGGATGTTTAACACTTGTGGGTGTTGTTTCGCGGACCTACACATCTGCCATCGTGGTGGTCGGGCGGTAAATAGTCACCCCTATAAACATGATAATAAAAAAATTCTGATGCTAAAAAAATGCATATTAGATGAAAATAACCCGAAAAAGCCATTATTTATATGCAAAATTCAAGTTATTTGCAACTTCTTTTTCAGTTTGAGGGCATGGATTATTATCATTCTTATCCTGCATACGAAACGCGACGAAAGGTATAAATGTTACGGAACTTTCCGGCCATTCTTCTGTTTTGCTAATGGGTCATTTGTGCTACATTCAAAATAGACCTGTGTTACGAGTACGCGTTTGCATTCACCATCACCCCATTAGAAATTCGTTGCACTATGTTGAGATCAAATTCAAAGTAGTTTAAGCAAACGTTTGTTTTTGAAACGAGCTGTTGGTACAGGTATTTTTTAGGAGGAATCCTGCAGCTTTGCGCTGTAACAATGTGTTGTCAAACGACCTCATTTGCCTAAGCAAATTTGGTTTTCGCGAATTGGCTATTACAACTATTTCAATCAAGGATAAAATAAGAGATCATCCATTAACTGTATACCCAAAGTATTTACAGTGTAAGAATGGCATGATCAGCTACTAGTGGCTCTTTATCGCTACACTGTAGCTCATGGACAACGGCACACGCACCTCGGAGGCCGTGTTTTAATGATGTCACTCAATTTATGGTAGATTTTTTATTCAACCTATCTTTGACCTTCGTTCTAATCCCACGTTTTGTTGTCAACTAATTCCCATATAACATTGAATAAAATTGCTTTGAATTAACGTAAAGTGGGGCCTGCTCACAGGTGAACAACTCGAAAGTGCAATTCGCAGTAGATAAATATGAGTTGCTTTAATTTTTTTAAATAACGAAGGTTGCATTATGAACAAAAAATGCAATGCTAATAAATAATTGTGAAAGTTGTTCAGGAACATGTTTTGCATTAACTTCGATGGTGTATACAGGTATTAGATCACAGGTACTAAAATAATAGTATGCCAGAGGCATATTACCCTAGCAAAAAAATGACCTTACTAGTGCTGAATTCCAAAAGAAAAATTCGTAAATAAATATAGAGATAACTACAGTGAGGGAAAAGAGTATTTCAACACCCTAAAAATGTCGAATAACTTAATAAATAATTGCATTTTTGCAATGAAACGTTTACTGAAACAAATGAAAGATAATCCGGACGCTTTATGAAAATTTCAGCTTGAAACTATGAACAATAAATAAATTATAAAGAAAAATGGTAAAATGAGTCGGGGGAAAAAAGTAATTCAACACTGTACTTTCTCCCCATTGGAAAGGGGGGATGTACTTGGAAAAAACATTCTTAATAAAAAGGGGTTTCATATAAATGTTTTGAGACAGAAAATGACCAGAAATATTTCACATAACATTGGTATTAAAGAACCACGGCCATTTTTCAGCAGAAAAAACTTACTCCATAGAGTTTAGCATGTAGGTGGCACTGTCATGAGTTTGGAGGGGGATGGAATAAAAAGGTGATATAAATTTTCATTTTAGTCACGATACCATAAAGGCTAGAACACATGTGGGTGTAATAGACCATCTCTGCACATAGAATTAAAACTAAAAATCAGTATTTTTAGAAATACACAGTACTTTCTCCCCATTCCCATTGAGGAGAAAGCACAGTGTTGAATTACTTTTTTCCCGACTCATTTTACTATTTTTCTTTATAATTTATTTAATTTTCATAGTTTCAAGCTGAAATTTTCATAAAGTGTCTGGATTATCTTTCATTTGTTCCAGTATACGTTTCATTGTAAACATGTAATTATTTATTAAGTTATTCGACATTTTTAGGGGGTTGAAATACTTTTTTCCCTCATTGTACGTAACTCTCTGCATATGGTCCATTCAGAAATAGTCAACATAAGTGACGTCAATTTCAACACTTTCTTCCAATGTATTCTAACCATGTCCATGGCACATTTCATCGTCATTATCATCATCAGCCATGGGCATGCACATTTATCGTTGGTGTCTGAAGCGAACTTCATCATATCCCTCCAACCATCTCTGCCCTAGGCCAACAAGTGGTGTACATGTACGTAGTCTCTGAAGACTGACCTCACACCATGCCGTTACATCGTCTATAACTATACACAGTCTTTATCTTCCGAGTTAAAGACTAGACTGCTTAGTCTGAGTTAATTTGCATAACGACTTTGAAGGGAAATGCTTTAAATTGGAAATTACCTATCATTTTTTTAAAATTCTCCCTTGCGTTTGGTTATAATTATTTAAAATCTCATTCTACGTTTTGTATCACTTGATAGGGCGTATTGAAATCCAAATAAAGTTCTTATTGGGAAGTTCCTAATTCCTATAGAAAACAAAAAAAACCATACTTTTACTATCATACTATATTTTTGACAAAGCTCCCATTTTTTAAAGTTTGCAAACTATTTCCATTCCATTCCTACATTTTTGAATTCCCGCCTTTTTGCGCTAAATCGATATTTCCAAGATATGACGCCAGATGGCACTTTAAAAGCTGCACCAAACCCCGCCTTTATCCGGAAGCTCGTGTTTTCTGTTTTGAGTGTTATCCTTTGTTGTTACGAGGGTGATTTTGCTTACTGCTGCCGTAGGTTGCTCGTGTATAATTTTGTTTGTTCTGTTATACGGATATTTGTCATCGCGTTTGTGGCCAGGGAGGCGAAATTGCCCATTTTAAAGAATTTATGCCCAGTATAGGTGAGTCGATCGATTTACTCGTAATACTCGGTATTATGACTGTCTATACTGACAAGTACGGTGTAGCCTACATGTTCTGTAGTTTGACCTTATGTAGCAATATCTGATTATCGGAATGTTGCCAAAATGTTTTCATAGACGGTTCGAACGAGTTTTGATCAAATTGAATGCTGTATGTTTATTCACTTGCTATCAATCTAGCTTCAAATCTAGGATAAAGATTTGTATTCCTCTTGAATGAAGCGCGAGGAATGGACTATTCCGAAGTTTTACAGGGTGATTAATAGTCGTGGAAGACAGTCTAAAATTAAACGAGTTATTTGCCGCTATTGAAAAGTAAAGAAAATACTTTTTAAACCTACTAAATCTTGTTGTTTGAGGGGGCAATCATTTGCCCGTAAACTAAACGAATACGTAAGAAAATGCATAGTAGGCTACAATGTAGGAATGGGGCTGTCATACAGAACTTTTTAAACCAATGTTGTAATTTTATTAGCATTGGTTGCTTTTTCTATTTTTGCAATTATGTGTATTATCCGAGGCGCCTTATTTCCCAGCTTCCCCAGATAATCGGGGATATACTCTAAAAATAAGTGTAGTCTGAATTATTTTCTTACGCAATTTTAAAGGAGCACATTACTTCTTTTGAATCATGAAAGAAAAACTTGACTAGGTCACAAACTTACCTTCATTCATATGATGTAAAAATATAAAAAAGTAAATGAACGATTGATATATTGAATATATTTTAAAAATGATAAATTTTGCATTTGTTTGAGCCTTTGAGGGGAAATCATTTATCAATGATTATCTAATAGCTTCTAAAAATGACTTATATGCAGGGAATGGCGTGTGAGTAGGCTAAGTAGCAACAAATGCTACTTGTGCAAATTGATTCGCCTTTATCCGTCATTCCGAACTACCTAAACTTCGAGCGTCGACATGAGGTCAGAAAAGTGGAAAATTTCATGCCTACTCCTCATGATTCAATGTCCATCGTGTTTAGGCTTTGATCCTATGATCCCCCCAAGATATCTCAATAGGTAGCCTATAAGCAAGTATTCCAAGGCAAGTTATTCCCTTTGAAGCAGGAAAGAAAAAAAAACTTGACTAGGTCACAAACGTACCTTGAGATGTTGGAAGGGATTGAAATATAAGAATATCTTGAATTTATTTTTAAAATGATAAATCTTGCATTTGTTTAATTAATTTCGTGTTTAGGTTTTGATCCCATCCCCCAAGATATCTCCATAGGTATATGTAATAATTCCAAAACCTGAGAAAATCCGAAACATGGCTTAGCCTGAACATTTTGTAACACACAATATAGCCTACTGTAATCAACGTAGATTACACTTTTTAAAGTGAGACAGTTTCATTACTAGGAACACTGAGAGAAAAGGCACATTCTGGAATTGTTTACTGAGAGTTGAAAATGTTACTGACAAGAATCTGCACTAATCTCCAGATGCATTAATGAATTCTTTGGTACAGGTATATGCATGTATGACGTTTCTCTTTGTATACAGATCAATGGAAAAATCTGGAGTATAATGCCCAGATGAATGCAGTACATGTGTTACAAAAATGCTTGTTAATTAATATTGCACATGAGTTGTGTCAGTTATGCTTTGGTTTTAACTTATTTTAGTGGTGTGGTTCATCATATGTATTCTGAACTATCAACGCCAATACATGGGATGTATCTCAAGTCTATATGCAAGTAAATTATTATTGCTTGCATAAGTTTAGTAAGATCTTTAATACCAACTAAAATGATAAAAATATTTAAAACAAAAATTAAAAAATGGCGCATGCAAGCATTTGTCTAAAGGTTGCAGGCAGAAGCATTTTAGTTAGAAAAATTGTTAAACCACTCATTTTTTAAAAAAAAAATAAACAAACATAAATAGTTAAAAATAAAGCCAAATTTGGAATGCAAAATGAATCGACGTTCATTCCATGCACATTCTTTTCAATTATTATTTTTTTGTAGAATCTGGACAAAGTTGGCACATTCTGTTGTTAACATACAACTGTATCTGGGGAGTTAATAAAAAAAATGCTATAGTTCTTACAAATCTGGCTGGTAAATCCATTGCTGGTTTAGGGTTTTCAACACCCTCTTTTAAGATTTTAAGATGTCTCATAAATGACAGTCTTAAAACTGATCTAAATTCATTGTGATTAACTATTCAAGGCAAGGGATGAGTCTCAACAAACCAACTCCAGAAGAAGGCATTTAGAACGTGTCATGACCAATGATCAGTTTGCTTTGTACCAGTAACATGCGCTCATGCAATGCAAGGACGGGTCAACCTGTGGTTATACAGCAGGTTAACCTTAGGTTAAGCTTAACCTGCGGTCGTGCAACCGGCCCTAAAAGTGTAAAACGCCTAATAAAATTCTATCCAAGTAATTAGTCTATTTACATAACGCTGGGAAGATTTCTTTTATTGGAAAGCCAAATATTACCAATTTTGGTATTGGTATGTTTTTCTTTGAATTTTAAATGTTTGGAGTCTGTATTTGGCAGAGGAATGTTGTGCATTGACCGAGGACCTTCCTTTGCTGTAGTTTCACTTTTCGCTTTGCCTGAACTACCTCGACTTGGTTAGCTGATCTCTTCGGGGAGTGCAATGGGGGTGCTGCTGTTGATGTGCCCCGAAGCGGTTCAGGTTTCTGTGAAATGTGCCGCCAAACAGCCAAGGCCTGCCTTGTTTAATGAATGGTGAGCGACCTGTGAGAAATTGGGATACAGGTGCTGTACCCGTGCCAACAAGATAAACGTGGAAAGGCTTCTTTCACGAGTCTGGTGAAGAAATATGCAATTGTACAACAAATTCATTCAAGAAAGTTATTGTTGTACAGCAAGTTGGAGGAAAATCTGAATAATAGTACTTTGTTGATTGTTTTTTAGTTTTGTAATTGTAAATGGTCCTCATGATATTCAGTTGGCAATGCTATTTAGGACATTTGGCCAATTATCAAAACATATTTTTTCCTGATATTTGCCTAATAATCAGATATTGTACTGACTATAGGATAAAGAATATAATAAAATAGTAGAAACTCATCAACTTTTTAGGGAGTGCAATGACAGAACAGGGTACTGTGGTACAACTTTAGTCCCAAACTGGCTTGAAATGGCTAGACCAGGAAAACTAACCATGCAACTGAATCTTACCCAGTTGAAAGCAACAGAAGCTAGCCTCGTTTGATCTGAAACTGGGTGAAGGAGCTTTACACTTGTGAAGTAGCCTACTATTCTTATACAGAACCGTAACTGAAAGATCTAATTTCGTTGGCAGTACTTACTTCGAAACTATACACTAAATGTTTATGGTGAATCTAAGAAAATGACTAGATGGAGATTCAAGTAAAATCAATAGTAATCATTTAACATAAATAGAATAGAATAATCTGAGGAATTATTTTCATGTTAAATGATTAGGCTTACTGTCGATTTTACATGAATCTCCGTCTAGTCATTTTCTTAGATTCATGGTAAACAATTAGTGTAGTTTCGAAGTAAGTAGGCTACTGTAAACGAAATTAGATCTGTCAGTTACGGTTCTTTATAAGAATAGTAGGCCTACTTCCCAAGTGGGCTAGCTTCTGTTGCTTTCAATTGTGTATGATTCAGTTGCATGGTTAGTTTTCCTGATCCAGCCATTTCAAGCCAGTTTGGGAGTATACAGTGTAGTTGTACCACAGTACCCTGTACTGTGATTGCGCTCCCTAAAATGTTGATGTATTACTACTATTCTATTCTTTACCCTATAGTCAGTAGGGCCTACAAAGTACCATTTGGCAGGGATCATTATGCAATTTAAATCAGACTAAGCAGTCTGGTCAGGATGGACCCCAACATCACAATTACGTCATATTTTCCATATTTGGGATGGAAGATGGGATGGGAAACGAAGAGGAACTACATAGTAGGGACTTTCACAGCTTCCAAAGTATAATGTGCATGTTAAATATTTTTTTCTAGTTAGGAAACTTCAATCATCGATTTTGTTGTAAAAAGGCATTCTAGAAGGCACTTAATCTCTTGTCAGAATTAAAATTAAAATGTCCCAACTGCGATATATCGCGAAAATTTCATAATTTAGAATATTGCAAATTTGATTTCTAGTTAAAAGCGTCTTGTCAGGCAGGATTGTGACCTTTCTGAAAATAATTTTATTTTCTCATCTCATTGCGTTGTTGTCCTTGTTCCAATTTTCAGAATTTTAAGCGGGTGTATTCCGAACAACTCCCATTACTTGGCTGTCCCGTTGGATCCCTTGAATTCCTATTACTTACCTTTTTGTTTCGCATTGGTCAGTTTTACTATGGTTAATAATCCACAGTTTCATTCCATTGGTCTCTTAGCTAGGTCTCCACCCCATAGGTAATAACCCCTGTCCTGGGTAGTGACACCAGCCTGCCATCTAGGAAACTATAATTGGTGCGGCGGTTAAAATTGTTCGTTTTTTATTTTTGATTGTTTTTAGATTCACTATGTTTTGCTAGGCAGAAAATAAGTGCGTTTGTTGGCGAGTGTACCTATTGAAGTTGAACGTCCAAAAGAAACAAGTCTTGAACGTTTGGCACGATGTTCTTTTATGCTCCTCTTACTATTGATTTCCCAAGTGCGTATTCTTGCGCTGGCCACCTGCATTAAAAGGAATAGTAACAGGTTTCCTGATATTTTTTCAAGATCCAATACAGTGAATGGTAGTTTGGTATCTCATGACTGTCTTTTGGATAGAAAAAGTTCAATTCAGTTCAATATAAAAGTGTCAGTTGAAGTATTTGAGTAATGGGAATTGAAGTTGTACATCTGCAATGCCACTTTAAATTTATATTTACTTAAAGTTCCATGTTTTGATCCAATCTGCCAAAACTTTTAATTTAGGACTTCAGAATTTCGGACGAACTCGCTTCTAATACAAATTTCTGATAGTATGAACCAATTTCCACTCTTCTTCTGACTTGTGATAATTCCTTTTAGAATCGTTTTACTGAGGTTGTGTTTTTAGCATTATTTTAGTTATGAGTACATTAACAATGATAACGTTGTGCTTTATTGACAGACAGTGAGTTTGCACATGTGGTGAAACTAATTTGCTCCGTTACTGGAGTAAAAACATGTAGGCCTACCGCTTACCTGCTGGAAGTTGATGCAAACTTCAAAGATCAGCTTATTTAATTATGCTTCATCTGAAAGTTTAGATATAGACGAGGCAAGTTATTACTGCAAATCTGACTGGCAGATTTTGTAGTATTTGCTGTAGCCACTCAAGGTGGATGAAAGATATTTGCTTGTTGTTATATTATTGTGAAACCTGCACATATGTACCTGTATCTGAAATTCTTAACACCCAAGTGGAAATTTTAGATACATGTAAATTGAATCGTGGATCTGAATTTATTTGAAGATCAAGAAATAATTTTTGCATTCTACACATTTGATCACAACCAATAATAACTAGTAGGCCATACTGTCCGTATTACAGCTTTTCTTCTGCTTTGGTGCAATTTGACTACATTTTTTCGCGATTTTCATAGGTTGATTTATATTCTCTATATATTTTATACTGTAGGTTCTTGATGTTGTATTATTTTGAAAATAAACGAAAAATGAGGTTGTTAAAACTTCAAAAGTAGTCATTAAAATGATAAGATACATTAACTGGTCTCGTGTTTCTATTTGTAACCTACGTTGTATAGCCTATTGTTTTACCTAATTTCAGAACTTAATGTCACGTTTTCATGGACATTTAATTTATTTTGTGACTTGTATTCGATATTATTTTTAGTTAAATGTTCTAACTTCTAAGTATTTGCCTAGACTATTGTACGTTTTCGAGATGCAGAATAATATGAATAACAGAAATAGCGATGATGAAAGGGTGAATAGTGATATCTAATGCATGTAGTGGTTACACTAGCATGTGAAAAGACATACTGTAGTTATAGAGATTAAATTGTAGGAGAAACTTAACTTGTCTCTTTGAAATAACATATATTTTCTCGTTCTCTTAAAACAAATTCTGATAACACTCATTCCTCCCAAAATTTATTGTGACTAAAGTTTTCTCCATTTTTTTAAGCAGAATGAGAATGCTGCGCTGGCTGCATCTATCCAATAATAGAAATTGATTTTTGTGGATATGCTTCTCTCGGCGTTTCTATGGCAACTGTTGGCTTGGTTACGCAATTAATAGACTGGGAGGCTACATGTGCTTTAAAAGCTGCCATTTCCTAACAGTGCCTGATATGCAGCGTGGATGGGATGAGCCATTTCACGTCTCATGTCGTGATCCAATTCTTGAAGTATATAAACACCTTTTGAAGTACATGAGAAGTTTGAACTTGCTATTTCGATAAATGCCCAGTCTAGGGAGGGGAAAGGTAATTTTACAAGTACATGTAGGCCTACATGTAACGTGTGCTATTATTGAATCTATAAGGTTGTACATTTTGTTGAAGAAGTAAAGAATCATTGTTATTCATTTGAGCTGCTGTAATTAATAATCGTATAGCTAGTTGCACCAATTCATCTACTGTGAGTTATCCTAACCTTAAACAAAACTACCTGTATCTACAGTACTCTAACTCAACTTAAAATTCAGTTTTTCCGTCTTCATGTAGTTGGCGTAGTTGAAAAGTTAGCAATGCCAGACTAAGATTTTCACGACCAATTAATTTTATTCCCGCTTTAATAATATTGATTGGTCGTGAAAATTTAGTCTTGCATTGCAAATTTATGTACATAACTGTCAGATTTGATTTTAGGATCAGGTTAAATTTAAACATTAATTGACATTTGAATGGTTGATGCAACCATTCATTAGTGCTGTGGTCATATACAATACATTTGTTGCTGAATAATGCTTTCGCTTGATTCTTGCAGTCTTTTGAGATTTGAATAATGGCTAATTAATCGAAGTTGCAATGCCAAAACGAAAATTTTCGGAGTGTGATGTGGACAATACTGGTGGAGAAGATTTGGAAAGTCTCTTGGATTCGGGGCCATCACCTAAATTGGAAGCATCATCAGCAGAGGAAACTCAAAACGATTTTCCAATAGCTGAGTTGGGGGAGCAAACGAGCAACAGCAGCAGTGTAACTACTGAAGGCAGCACTGAAGTATCAATCAGACATACAAGTAATCTTAAGAAGGGTAAGTTCTGGAATAAAAAATTTGGTATCTGTATTGGTGAGGCTGTTATCTTGCCACTTAAAATAATATTTTGTTTACGTATGGAGACGAAGCCAAATTGTGCAAAATAGCTTGCTCTTGAATCCTTTAATACATATTTAGACATTAGTCAAGTATATTTGTAGACAATGCAAATTATATTTTTAAAAACAGCTGCAATTTCAATTCCATGTTTCATGATATTTTGTCAAAAAACAGGACTTCATTGAGATGCTAGGAAGTAAAAGTAAAAAAAGGTGAAAGTAAAAAGACCCTTACAGCTAAGCTATTACAAAACAGATAAATTGCACAGAATAAGAATAGGCCTATAAGCAAACCAAATATTGCAAATAACCATGCCTATGTTTTAACCAATTAGTCATTGGTTGCCAATTTTCAGGAAACATTCGCCTGATTACCACAAAACATACATACTCCCATAAATTAACAAATGGTAAAACAGAAAATGGTAAAGCAGGAACACGCCTCATAGCCACCATGCTCCAATGTGGTAAAGTGAAATATGGAATAAAAACAATAACCATTTTTAGAAAAACATTGTCATATTAATTAAAATAAATTGGATGGTGAAAGGGGAGGAGAAATTGGTAAACGAATAACTATTTTTTTTGCAAAAGAAAGTTAGATACATAACCATTTTTTTTAATTTGCACAGTCAAAATAGATCATTTCTATTTAACAATTGACAATGACTATATTTAAAATATAGTATTGTGTTTCCCTTATTTAAAACTTCAGTTACCAAGCCCTTAGACAGTACAGATGATGTGCAGGCTCCACTGTTTTCTAATATACAACTACTTCCTTGGAAATATGAAATTTGTTTAAATCTTGGTTCGTATTTTCAGAAGTCTGGCAGAAGCATAATTTCAAAATTCAAAATGCACTTACTGTACACTACAACGTTTTGTCACAAAATCTTTCCAAGTACACAATTCGTTGACCAAGAATAATCTATTATTGAAATTTGTTGGATTTGAATTTGGAATTTGAAAATATAACCAAAAAGTTGCATTATTAGTTTACCTTTAGCGAAGTAATTAACATTATTTGAATGTTGGAAAGTACATAGGCCTACTGAATTTGTATTAAACGAGTTCTTCTTGATGAGGTTCGCCTGTAATCATAATTCATCCTTCAAACATCCTGTTGTTTAAATCTGGTTTAATTATATCGGCAACAACCATGAAAAACCACAATTAGAATAGCTGATCAGGGAGTCGAACATGCATCTACTGAACGCAAGGCACGAATGTTTACCACTAGTTATAGTTTAATAACTGTTATTATCTGAAGTAATTCAAACTGGTTAAGTATGGTCATCCCTTAAGAGGGATGACCATTGGTCTTGTGCGTTCATTTTTCCGTTAGTTATGAAATTTATTATTGTTATAGGAAATCATGAGTCTGCATTCAAGAAAAGAAGGTCCATCACTTTTAACAGTGTCACTGTTTACTATTTCCAACGTATGCAAGGCTTCACATGTGTTCCTAGCCAAGGTGGATCGACCCTTGGTAAGTCATTCAGCATAAAAAGTAATCGATCTTCCTGTGTACTGACGTGGATATCGTTTTACTCTATATCAATGTTTATTACATTATAGGTATGTCTGGCAAACATACATTTGTGCAGAGATTTTCCCTACCTGAGCATGCAGATGAACAACGTAAAGTTCATCGAGACATCCTTCTCCGTCAGCGACGCAATTCCAAAGGCAACTTGGGCAAAGTTTCTGATGATGAGTTGGATGATGTGGATGAAGACGAAACTGACATTTCAGACTCTGAACTTGAGTCTGACAATTACTATTTTTTACAGCCAGTGCCGACTAGACAACGCAGAGCAATGCTGAGAGCTTCTGGTGTGCGCAAAATTGATAGTGGAGAGAAGGAAGAATGTCGGGACATTCGTAGCTCTCGTGAATTCTGTGGCTGCCAGTGCAAAATTGTGTGTGAGCCAGAAACATGCTCTTGCAGTAAGGCAGGCATAAAATGCCAGGTGGATCGGCTTTCGTTCCCATGTGGATGTACACGAGATGGATGTGGCAATGTAGCAGGGCGCATTGAATTTAATCCTATTAGAGTTAGGACGCACTTTATTCACACATTGATGCGCCTAGAAATGGAACAAAGTAGCCGGCACCTACATCCAGTCGTCTCTTTGCCACGAGTCGAGCACTGTATTCAGCCACATTGGATGGGCAATGGTAAATTGCCAGAAGACTCAACTGGAGTTCATCATTCTTCGGTACCAGCATCAACGTCTTCCTCCAGTCCAATGATTGCGTCAGCCCTCTTCTTTCCACAGTGTGATATGAATTCTGTGAGAAATGAACAGACACATACGGAAAGTTCTAATAATGCTTGCGTTGCTGGACAAAGCAATTTTGGGATTTTCACCACAGGTAAGATTATGAAATGCTTATTTGGTGGTATTACATTGCAGGGTTTATTTTCTTAAGTGACCTAGTGATTCAGTAGTTAATAAAAGGACCACATTAAATTTTCTTAGACAAGTTATCTTTTTGTAGAAATTATGGTACAGACGTAATTTAGTAGACTCCAAATTTATTCAGTTCAACTCGATACACTACAGTAACAGTCGACATAGATATACCATGCCTTACGTTAAACTTCCCTAGGTTCACTTTCCTGCATGTTCCGAGTGTCAAGCAGGGAATCATTTAGGGAAATGTTTGGTTGCCTATATCTCCCATCTTTTTTGTCTGAATTTCGTTCTGCTTGTTGTGCCAGCCGTATTTCTCCATCCTTTACAGGTCTAATTTACATGTGTACTGTACAGTGCGTACTTCAAAAATTAGCATTCAAATGACCTTGACAACGTATCAAAGTCAGCGGCGTTATGAATAACTTTTTGCCCTCACAGTTTAGGTTACAAGACCCTACTACAGTACATTATTCCAGTCCATACAGCCGTTTTTCTGAGTTTCTTTTGCTTCCTCTGATCTGTTCCACCCGCTGTGTAGACCATACAATTTAAAATATTTGAGTATAGGCCTACATATTAATAAACAGTATTTCTAATTTAATTATTTAAACGTGTTCTATGTAGTTCTGCTACATTTGTTTAAGTTTTCTGGTGATTACATATTGCAATCAAAAGTAGTGCAGGATTGAGTGTACTTTATAGGCTAATCATTCATTTTTTTATTTGTTAGAAAATTTTGCACATCCTTGTTTGTGCATTCCGATGGACGTTCCGGCCAAATATTCTGGGGCTCACCTGCTGAGCGGGAAATATGAACCCAAGAATTAAATCGTGTATACAATTTTAATGCTGCTGAATACTTAGTTTTATTAAGCATGTAAATTTGTAATAACCCTTAGGTTCTTAAATGAACTGCAGCCATATGTCAATTAAAATGTATCACTGTTTTTATTATGGTGGTTTACATCTATCTCTATGGTTTGGTGAAATATTGACTTGAAGGGTTATCCTTCAAAGTTTAAAATATCTGTCCATTTCTAATTATTGGGAATGTCTTGAGTTTATCAATTAAGAAATTAACGTATTTCATTAACGTATACCATGCATCTCAACAATTTGGAGAACAATTTCAGCAATTCTGTGCATCACTATTAGCAGATAAATGTTTGAAGTTGATTCTGCCAGTATTCAGCCCTGCCATTTTCTCCTGGTGGTGATGACAGTGACTTATTGAAGCATGATCTAGTGTTTGTGAGAGGAAGTAGGGGTCTACCTGCTTGGATTAGGCAGGAAATTTGAATGTTATAAGGACTTTTACACAATTGAGGGGTCTTGTTTCCTAGCTTATTGAACAGCCCTCATATTTGTGCAAAATGTCCCTTTCAAGGAACTTGGGTCATCTTGGATACAGAGATGGTATAATGCAGACTGGTTGATATACAGCAGGATTTCTATTATAAAGGCGCTGTAAGGGTGTATATGCACATGGTAAAATATGAGTAACGATAATTAATACTGTATGAATATAGGGCCTCCATGTTATTTGTACTGTAGGTGGGCGAAACAAGATGTTATGATAATCACCAACTCTGATGTAAGAGATCGGCTGGATTTAACCCTTTCACTCTAGCATTATGATTCCCTTATCCAAACTTTTTGAAACTTTGGAAAATAAAACAATATATTATTAATATGTTCTCTGAATTTTTTCAGATTTTTTTATTGAAAATTAAAAGTTTTAGAAAATGTCACATTGAAATTTCAACATCCCGTAACAATGGCATAATTTATGCAAACTAAATTTTTTATGCTATTTTCGTATTCTACAGGATGTGATTTATTAGATTGATGCAAAAAAATTCACTTAAAAGTATTAGAAACTCATTAAAAACAACTTTGTTTTTAAGCCTTTTATCGCTAATTTCTTGGATTTGTGGCTTCATGTTTTCAAAATGCCATAACTTCCTGAAAAATGCTAGTAGGATGCACTGCAAACCTGCATTTGGAAGAGGGGCTATTCCTTTATACACTAAAGCATTGCGGAGAAACGAAACATCATTTTCTCAGGCGCTATACAGTTTTAGGCAAGTGTCCTAAATTTGGAACACAGAGCGAAAGGGTTAAGTTACCTATTTAATAAGATTTTAAAGGAATAGAGTTAGCTAGTTTTTAATAGTTCAATTTAGTTTAATAGTGGTCCCACTTAAATGTGGTATTGATTTAAGAATTTTGGATGTTAGTTTTTGGTTCAATTCATTTGCATATGTTTGTGTAAAATATTGGGAATGTGATATCAAAATCAAATTATCATCATTTGAATTGATTCTTAGTGCATATTTACATTCAAGATTTTAGAAATCAATAGTTATTTATAATATTTGCAGTTTAAAAAAACACAATTTCCCGTTCCTTAACAATACATCCTACACTGTAGGTGAGGCATTTGAAGTGACATGTTTAAATAGAAGAAAAAATAATTGATTAAAAAATGAATCAGGCAAATGTGGTTTATTTTTCAATTGGATGATGCCTTTAAGGTCAACCTTATTTTTTTTTACAAATCATGAAGACTTCAATGCAGGCTACAGCTGTATCTGACTTTAGTTAATTATTCGCTAAATAGTGGTCAAATCAATAAACATCTCAAACTAATATGGCCTAATTTTATGTGCAATTAAGAATATGATAAAGAAAACTAGAAGTTTCAGTTGTTAGTCTTCAAGACGACATCCAGTTTAATAACAATGGTCTTTCCTCCTGAAAAGCTAACAATCTTTTTCTGAATTATGGTTTAATCAAATGAATTTTTGTTCATATTTAGATGGTTCGTCGATCAAGGTAAATGAGTACCATGTCGATTCATATGCTGATCCTATCGAAGCTTATGTTGAAAGTTGGATTACGGTGTTGAAAACATAAGAACTATATTTAGCGTTTTTTCATAGGTGCGTCAAATTGAATCATTGCCACAAAAACCTGTCTCAAGATGAGTCCTGTACTTTATTGGAGTCTATCGAAACTTATACATTGAGGATAAATCTTGTTGTTGTCATTTCCTGTTATTTCGAAAAATAAGCATTAGTTTGGAAATAATGGCATGCAATGTCTGAAGTGTACTAAATGATTTCATAAATCAACAGTTTCTCAAATTCTCTGAATATGTATATTTAAATTTCTTCCTTATGTCTCATCCGGAATAGGATCCTCCATACATGGTCCATCATTGACAAACGCTACAGTCACCAATTTTCCAGCACTGCCATACATCGATCCTGTGGATGACTCTTCTAGTGGCAGCAAACACACTTCCAGCTCCCTTCCATGTGTGATGCTTTTAAATGATTCTGATGATGAGCTGCATGGAAGGGAAGATTCACTGGACATGTATGCTTCATCATTCCAAGAGGAGGACTCATCCTATTCAGAGAGTAGTGACTATTCGAATGATAGCTGTGAAGCAGAACGCAGAGTTAAAAAATCAGACAGCTTGTCAACTCAACTACAGGCTCCAATACGTGATGCATTCACACGCTCCAATTTTCTTGGTTACAGTGACCAAACCACAGTACCACGACTGTCAGATGCTCTCCAAAATCGAAACTATGTCATTAGCAACTATAATGGCAATGCTCCTTACATGCCGACCCTGGGAGATGCATTCCAGAGCCCCACTTTTGGCTTGGAGGGAAACCCGCGTTATAACCAAAGCTACGAGAACCTGTCAAATTGCTGCCATTCATACTCTGAGGAGACTTTCACGACGTGCAGTGAAACATATTCAAGTCAAGGCAGTGGATCATACTTAGAAGAACCCAATTATGCAGTACCAGCTGATTTTGAAGAGCAAAAGTACACTGAACTGAGCAGTGCTACATGCATGTCCAAACTGGAACCGTTCACTGAGATCTTGCAGGCAAAGTATCGCAGCTTACAAGGTGGAGATGGGGCAACAAACTACGTGGAGGTGGCAGCTAAAAGCAGTGCAACTAAAGTGGCTGCCACAGAAATTGACCACACTATTAAGCCGGTGCCATTGGAAGAAGGGAGCTTGGAGAAGGCTGAAATCTTATTTACTGCTGAAAGCAGTCAGTCTATGTCTACTGCTTCGAGCGGCAGTGAGAATCTCGTTGGTCTTAGTGAGAACTTCGGAGAAATCATCAAGAAAACGATGGTAGAAACTGTATCAGCATAAGGTAATGTGTATGTTAATGGCAAGTCACAGTGTGGACTTTGTGTTGTGCACTCCTGTGTTTTTGTGTCAGCACTATGAGGCAAAATGATATTGATTTAGCTTCTGCAAATGCTCAAAATAACGTTGGCTTTTGCGAAGGCCCATCAGAATGTCATATGGCATTTGTCTTTTAATGAACTCCTTTCTTCAGATTAGATCATCGTTTTCTCCAATTGTAAATTGTACATCCATGTGTTTCACATCTGACCAGGAACCATTATTTGTAGTTTTCCTTGGCAATTGTCACAAAAATAGGAATCCCTATTGGGATTGCTTGTAAAAGCATTTAAGATATTTGGAGATCATCAGCATTTTTCAAGCAGCCATATTTTCTTTTGAAAAATGGACTCATTTTATGAACAAATGTGCAATAATACTAATTCATTTTGATTGCTTTTTCTCTCGGTTTGAGCGATAGTTTAGGATAGGGAGGTAGGATGAATAACTTAACAATATTTAATATCAAGGCTCTGTAGTGCTCTTCTTGAAAGTTTGGATAAAAATAATTCTTGGATTATTGAGTAACTTATCTAAACCACTTGTTGGCGATTTCTGCCATCAGAAAGATGCATTTATGTAAAAGTCTAAAACTACAACTAAGTTCACTTCAAAAAGGAATATAATTGGAGCTTACTTCCGATTAAAGCCCTCACCTAACCTTATTCTTTATCATTCTGTGATAGCATTTGTTTGTTTTTTCCGTATATAGAGAACTGCATTTCTTTTTCCACATATTTATGTACATAGTGCATATTTTCTGTAAGCTTTGTGCATTCCAGCTCAGCAGCTGGCTATTTATGCAACTTCACCATTTTTGGTATTGGTGTTTCCCTTCCCTCCCCCTTATTTTAATGTGTTTTTTATGAGGTTTTTCTAGACATTTTGCGTTTTTATCTTTGAATTCACGGATTATGACATAATCATATAATTTATACAAGGTTAGGGTTTCCTTTTTGATCCTCTCTGAAATATTGCATGATGGGGTCATCATGGGGAACATGAGCTTAAATACCAAAAGCGCTACAGTATTGTAGTTGAAGCATGCAGCACTGTCTATGAATGACCAATCAAACGGACTGATGCCATGAGGCGATTTTTAGTTTAGATAGCACCAACTTAGCCCTAGTGTAACAACCTACTCGTGCCATGGGCCATTGTTAGCTTGTAATGGAATCTGTATGAAACTCGACCATTGACTATACTTAATTTGTATAAGTCCATGATCATAATCGCATTTGCATATTTGGCTCTTCATAAACCATGTGGAGAAAAAAATTTAGTGGAACGTTGCCATTTCTTCATTTGATATAAATGCGGTTTATAAATAATATAAATGTTTCTTTGTCGATTACTGATAATGGGAAATCTTTGGTTTTCGATTAAAAAACATTGTAAAATTTTAATCGACAAATAACAAAATACAAAACTACAAATTGTTATGGCACAAGACCTCAATATACTGTAGTATCAGTTGAGGATGATCATGGATATTAATATTTATCTTATCCCTCTCGATTGTCCATGTGGTTTATGGATTACACCTCATGTGTCCGCCAGTTCTGTACAGCTATGTATTATTATGAAAGGTGTTGTATGTATTGTATTGGTCAAAATTGCATTTCTATGCAAATTTGAAATTGGGCAATGTACACCACATAATAAAACGTATTCTTTATTTCCAAATTCTATTCTATTATTTGCCTAGATTCAGTAGATCCAACTTGTATCGTTATGGTTTGAAATCAGGAGCTTAATTTTAATTTTATCTTGAAAGACAGTGAGATTCATGTAAATGTTTAGGTAAATTGGTATCATTAATTTTAAATCGTAGCCTGTGAATTATTTAATCAGTTTTGCTTATTCATATATCACATGAAGCTGAGTCCTCAGTAAATCTGGATCATTAGATTGATTTTCTGACTTGTCTCACTAATATCCAAAGTGGTTCTCCCATTTACGTTTGGCTGTTGAAATTTTAAAATGTCAAAATTAAATTTACACATACAAAGTGTTGAATCTTTAATCAATGGTATATGAAACTGTGTGGTTTGTGCAATATTGAATATGCTGCAACATGGTTTTTATTTGTTGATAACATGACAGGAATGAGTGAGGCGGTCATAGCAGACCTCAGTTGAAGTCTCTGTTAAAAGGGACATTTGTCGTCCACTGAAGTAGCTTTCTATCATTTGATGCTATCATAAATGATATATTTTACAGGATATTGCAAATTGTTCTCATTATGGTAAAATAATTGCTGGCTATGAAAATCAAGCAAACCAGGTTGAAACTCGCTGAAATTCATGGACTTATCGAACCAATGTCTTTTTTAACTAAGGTTTCGGTATGTAATGGCGAATTCGACTGGGCACACCGGTGTGGTCAAATCATGTTGCAGGTGCAATCTGATCATGAGTCATATTATTGCATGGTGCAAGCTCATGACGTTGCCCAAGCAGCGCCAATTTCGAAAAGAACCATTCAGGAAAGAATAGCAGACGATATATTATAATGGCGGATGCACCGGTGCACGATCGTATTCGACTGGTTACACCCCGTGCACTGGGTGCACACCGCCTACACCCTCGAAAGAGCTGGAGTAGGCGATGCACCCAACAAGGTGGATTATGTTTTGTCTGCTTTTCTATAACGAAAGGAGGAAAGTTGGCTCGTTCGTCCTGGCAACGTTTTGATAATAATTGGTAAAAGGTACAGTTAACTTTAAAAATATTATCAAAACGTTGCCAGTACAGTCGAGTTGACCAGTTTAGTGTTTTGTTTTTCCTAGGGCACATTTTTTTCATCAGGGTGGCCACAGGTCAGGGAAGTCAGGGAAAAAAATTATGGTCAGGGAAGTCAGGGAAATTTGTGAGTGGTCAGGGAAATTTTTCCAAATGAAAGCAAAATGCACTCCTTGCACT
>JAQGBX010002401.1:0-20551 GCA_034698745.1 Megaphyllum sjaelandicum | reverse complement strand
AGTCGATTTTCGGAACGACCAAATTGGGGGTGGGTAGGTGGAATTCGGTGCCATAGGAGACCCCCTTAAACAAATTTGCAAATGTTTGCATCTGTATTCGAATCCTCTTAAAATTTGTGCACATTTGTGTTGGAAAAGGTTGGAAATCTTGCACTTTTTTATCACGAGAAGTTCGAACATTATACAAATTTGTCTACGGACACTGTTAGAAATTTTGCAAAATCTCTACTCGAAAACAGTTGACAATTTTGCAAATTTGTTCTCCGAAATTGTTGAAAATTGTTCAAACATGAAAAGTCCTGACATTATTTTTAAAAAAAGTTTGCATGGTATTTTAGTGACAACATTAGTACGTTGGATTTCCCTGACTTTTCCAGGTCTGGATTGAACCCTGTGTAAACATAAAATATTCCAAGACACCTGTCAAGAACATGTTGAATTCATTACATACAGAGTATCAAAAATGGTGACCCCCACGTCAGGTCATATCCTTTTCAGGCATACCTTGGGCTGGGCTAATTTAAATAATGACATCACTTTGTTACCACCAGATGTCACTTATTATGAAACGGTGCGTATATAAAGTACATTTCGATTTGCACGCATAGTAAACCTGGCCTAAAGCAGGTGGCTCATTACGAATAAAGATAAACACTGTTAGTGTCTCCAGAGCGGTAACCTTGCGAAAAGTTTACATAATATCGACAACGAACTCTACTTACGTGTAAATGCGATTCGGGGAACTTAAGCATGACAAATTTGAAACAAGTAGCGAGGGAAATTTGTCCTAATTAGTTCTGATAGTACTAACTTATTTGCATGCAGTCCCCATCCTAGGGCATGCCCATCCTCATTTAACACGAATTCCGAATTCGAATGTCACAAATTTTTGGGAAAAACGAATGAATTTTCGAGTTGATTTATGTTATTTTAAACGAAATTGAGACAACATGAAAGAAACATACGTTAAAACGGGGTATTCCCCGATAAAAATTGCAGCACCTATTGTTGGAGTCATGTTTTGTATGACTACTGGTAATTTTCGAATTAATAAGCATAAACATTGAAGATAATCGTTGTTGCAGACATATTTTTGAAGATGATGTCAGAAAATGTGCAACCATTTCAAACCACATGCAAGACAGGGTCATGTTTGACATGATGCGGAAACCAACGTTTTGCGCGGATTCTGCATGGACATGACCTGACCATGTTAAAAATCTACATAAAAATAATTTCTTATTTAGTCATGAACGCACTAAATTTAACTAAATTTAACCACATGTGAAACTTAAAATCTTAGATGTTGGTGCATGGTAAATAATCATAAACATTAATTGAAAATTATTGATGTTGCAGACATTTTTGAAGATGTTGTCAGAAAATGTGAAAACATTTCAAACAACTTGCAAGACTGCCAAGACAGCAAGGTTCATGTTTGAAATGATGCGGGAACCAAAGTTTTATACCGATTCTGGACATGACCTGAGTCACCTGACCATGGAAAAACACCACATAAGAAATAATTTATTTAGTTTTCAAGGCAAAATAAAGCTAAACTCAACAACATTTCAAGCTTACAATTTTAGATTTTGGCTGTAAATAATCATAAACATTGAAAATAATTGATGTTGCGGACCTCTTCTTCAAGATGTTCAAGATGCAGTCATACATGCATGTGCAACAATCATTTCAAACCATGTACAAGACAGTTGAAATGATGCGAAAACCAACATTTTACACTGATTCTGGACATTGCCTGACCATGGAAAAACACCACATAAAGAAATAATTATTTAGTTTAGCAGGCAAAACACGGCTTCATTACCGCAGACCAATGCCTTCTCCAAAGTGTCCACGCAACACGAATCCATCCGTGATTTCTGTTAAAATTTCTTGAATGGCTTGGGGTCGCCTTCTTCAGTAAACAAACGTCACCTTTTCCACTTAAATCGGATAGTTTGGATCATGGCGAGCTAATTGGAAAAGCCTCCTCAATCGTGGTTTTGTGATTGTCGATTGATCTATCAGGGAGTATACACTTCCCAGGGGTTAAATTCACTGTGGGTGAGAAATTGCCCCATCATTAGGTTCAGGAGTGATTAGCTCGTCACCAGTTTTTCCTTACAAATCGTTGGGTATTTCCCTTTTCATCCATCCACCCTTCGAGCAAGACAACCTTCATTATCGGAAAGTCAATCAATTAGCCGTTAATGTTGTTAGAAACCTTCAAGGTAGCTTTTATGGGGGCTTTAGACCTCATATCAAAAACACACGAAAAACGCAAGGGCCTCCCATTAAAAACGTCCGCATCTTGAGGAAGAATTGCCAGAGTTTATTCAAAACATGCACACGTTTATCAGAAATTTGTATACAGGACGTAAGACACGAGGAAATTTATATCCGGAAATAAATTGCGAGAAATTGCAGGAAAATATTTCAACTGAAACATTTTCCTGTTGCCGACTAAACATGGAATGATATTTTCATTTTTCAGAACATATCCCTATACAGTATTTTGACAGCACTGTTTCAAAGGGAAATTTGGGTAAACTTACTTGAAGGCACTGTTTCAAAGGAAAATTTTGGTGATGTAATTTGACAGCACTGTTTCAAAGGGAAATTTGGGTTAACTAATTTGACAGCACTCTTTTTTATTTCCATCCTATGACATGTCTTTCCTGATTGGCTATCCAATAAAAAGAAACTTGTGTGCATGACTATACAAGTATAAAACCAATAATAAGTTGCTCAGTATAAGTTAATTGCTCAGAATAAGTTGCTAAGAATAGGATCTTTTTCTATTCTGGAAATACAGTACATCCGGAAATTTATTTACGAAGAAAATGTTTCTCAGCATATGGGGAAATATCGATAAATAATACACCTGGAAACAAGTTTCGGAATATAAATTGCCTCATGCTGCAGGCCTTAACGTCAAAAATGGCACAATTCGAAATGTTTCATTTTGAGGTGTCGCAATACTTCCTCATCCCGAGATTGTCCATTTGTGAGTTGTGTCATTTCTTAAACGACGGGGTTAATTCTGAGAACTGTTGCAAGTTTATTTTGATCAAGTTCTGCAAGTAGCCTAATCAAAAATGATGCAACTTCTTCCAAATTTTCCTTCTAACCCTTCAACAAAATGCACGTCTTTCGAGTCCCAAAATTTGAAGATTTGAGATGAGCACAAAAACGGCCCATGTGAAAGTAACTCCTTAATTTCAAGTTGAAAAAGTGTGCTGCACCATTAACACTGGTGACTACTTGCATTGTACCATTATCAATGGAAGGGTATGTGGACTTGTTAGCTACCAGTGCGTTATAATGACGTCATACATCATCTAATTGTTGGGAAGATGCTGCATCTGGATGATACAACTAGCGTTCTACTGGAGTGTGACACTTCAGAAACGTCTTATCACGTCCATTACTGATAAGGTCGTGGTCTATTGCTCAACCCTCATCGATTGCTACCCTGGTAATTCACAGGAATCAAGCTTTGGCGACTTTAGCCAGAAAAAAAGACAAAAAAATAAACAATTAGGTTCGCAACCCGTGTGAACTCGGGAGACTCAGAGGTGAGCACCGTGCTTGAACCACGATCTTACAACTCAAGAATGTCATGGAAGTGAATCCATGCAGAAGAAATAAAAATTGGTTGAAATTGACACAATTTGGGAAACAAAAAACACACCGACTCACTCACGTACGCATGGTAATCTGAAAGTTTGGATTGCTTTACAGCGGAAATGAAGAATTCAAGTTATGGGAAATTATCAACAAACTTTAAAAAAAGAGTTGAATTTCAATGTGCGACATGCATTTATTCAAATGAACCTACTAATTTCACTCTGATTTGAAAAAAAAAATCCTCGTGGCATTGTGATGGCATTCATGCAGTGTTGTAATTGTAAGGTTTACATATCCCATGCAGACATGAATGGTGTCAGACAAAGGCATAATTGCAACGTGACATTATTTTCAACAAGTTTGCAATAAACAACTTCACATTTCGTGAAAATGATAAAAAGATGCGGGAAAAATAGTCATGAGTACAACACTTTTACATTACATAAACACGCGCTACATTCTCGAGACAATCACAATTTAAAAAAGAAAAATCCGTTTTATCTTCAACTTCCCTGACTTTTCCAGGTTCTAACAATGACCAATGACAACGTGAAAAATTGACACGTTTTCCAAAATTGACACTGGAAAGTATTTTTTTAAATAAACTAACGACAATTTTGAAAATTAACATAGAAATTTTTGTATTCAGAAAATGTTACAAATTTGTGTTCGGAAAAAGTGAGAAATTTTGCAATTTTGTCCTCGGAAAATGTCCAAAATTTGTACTCGGGAAAACCTATATAAAGTTTTGAAAATGTGTAGCTACATGGAAAACGTGGACGGATTTTCTAATTTATACTCGGAAAACGTGACAAATTTTGCAAACTAATGCTCAGAAAACGTGGAAAATTGTGTCGATTTTTTGTATACATGGAGAACGTGGAAATTTTTTTTGCAAATTTCTACTCGAAAAAATGGGTCCTGAGCTAACCTTGAAGAAGTACTAATTTTGGATCGCCATGACTACGTTGAATTTCCCTGACTTTTTCAAAATAAACCATTCTTCCCTGATTTTTCCAGGTCATTTTCAAGATCCCTGACTTTTCCAGGTTTTTCAGGTCTGGGTACCCCAGCAAACGTTTACTTTGTGACGTCACCTGTGTGTTGCCCGCTATGAAATCAGCCAACCCTTTCGTCCTTCAACTGAGACACGATAGGTGCACGTGACACAAAATGGCGCGGTATGGTCATACAGTATACACCAGCAAAATGCACGTCCATGCAATTTGCAAATAAACTTTTGCAGCCAGCTGATGTTCTGTTTACCATCGCCGTTCTGTTTCTCTATTCGAATTTGTCCGTGCACCTGAAGCAACGTAGAAGAACCCTTTCCAGATGCCAACAAATATTGGGCCACATGTGCCTAGACACAATCGCCTGGACTGACCCGTTCCAAACTGCTCTGTAAAGTCAACATGAAATGAAGCTATAGGCTCAGACGCACATGGTCCAAAATACACTTTGAACAGCGATTAAAACGAACCTCGAAATTGCATAACCTACAAACGCCAAGTGTTCCCATTGTCTCCTTGCTGTTGTTTCAACATGTCCTTCATCAAAATTCCAATTTCTGACTAGAAGTCTGGCGTAGAAGTCGCAGCTTCTCCAATTATTTTAACCTTTGCAAAAAAACAAAACTGGCTAAACGAATAAGTTGTCCCAATTTTTCTAAATTGAATAAAAGACAACTTATAGTTGTCGACATTTTCTTTGGAAACATGATGGCGTTTGCTCTTTGCTCTCTGCTTTCTTGAGCAAAATTGAATAATGTAGTCAAGAGACGCTCATTCTGGGACAATGAAGTGCACCTATGCATATTTCAGGTCTAAAATGGGACATGTCACATAATTCTAAACAAATCAGCATGCAGTTTGAACCTAAGACTTGAACTTAAAGACTACTGGATATGAACTACTGTATATACGGTTTAAACAAACATATTTTGACATCTCTTCGAATTCGTCATATCGAGGTGTACATCAGTTATAGCTTGTGTAAGCGTAAATTTGAATTAGATACGAAGGGAAAATAAGCCGATTTTAAGATTAATACGAACTAGGGTTTAAACGAACATATCGCACCTCTGCTTCAGAAGTGACCCAACTTAAAAAATTTCAATTTCCTATTTAGGACGGTAGTAAATCAGCATATTCAGCAAAATCGACATCGACAAATTCTCCAAATGAAAAATGATGAGTTGTGTCACTTTTCAAATACATGTTTGATATTTTTGGTTTCGGTTAAACGACAGTATATTGTCCTTTTATTTTATCATGGAACTATGCCTCATCAGGAATTAAAACGACCTTAATCTCGAAAAGAAAAATGTTGAGTTGTGTCACTTTAGAAATAACATGTGCGATATACATGTATTTTGACGTCTCATCGAGTTGGTACAGTAATATGGAGATGTAGCCTACTGTACATGTATAAACGTAAATTTTGATTAGATATGACGACAAAATAAGGGTACTCAGACAGAGCTCTACGAATGACACTTTAGGCAGTCTGTGAAGTCACGAGACTTCATCTCAAAAAGAAAAATGCTGAGTTGTGTCACTTTAGATCAGTACATCTATAGGCTAAACGTAAATTTTGATTAGATATGACGACAAAATAAGGGTACTCAGACAGAGCTCTACGAATGACACTTTAGGGTTCGCATTCGTTGGTACTTATCATTCTTACTTCTAATTTTTTTGACCACTAGCGCCAACCAGCGGGCAATTACCAAGCATTACCAATGCTTGGTAATGCATTTAAATTACCGATGGTTTTCCCGGTGGTTGGCGCTAGTGGTCAAACAAATTAGAAGTAAGAATGATAAGTACCAACGAATGCGAACCCATAGTTCGCAAACTGTCGCCAGGCGGTGGGTCGATCGATAGACTCTATAGTACACGCACGCATTGGCGTTGAGCGAATGATCCGATCGACCTATTTTCTTTAAGTACTCGTACTTTAGCACGCAGCGCGTGTATCTTGAGTAGAGCATGTTTTTTTTTTTTGGTCAACAAAAATCGCGTTCGGACCTCGTTCCCCGCGTGAATGTGGGGCGTTATTGGCATTGTAGTCCGGAAGCAGAAGCGTCGTTGGTCGTTCTTTCTTATTTATTGATTGGCTTTTTGCTTAAGTTAACCCTCTGAAATCAGAGCGTTGCTTAATAAACGCCGTGTAAGCGAGCACGCAACACTCGATAAATAGCTCGGCGCGTCCTCTCCTATTATTTAACTTGTTCCATGAAAAAGATCAATAAGTTCGCCAGATTGCGTTTTTTTCGCACTTCTCTTCGCTATTCTTGCAATGGCGAAGGGGGTCTTGCGCTTCTTCAACCGCTTTTTTAATTTCCAAGCGGGAGGCTAATTAGGCAGCCTTCGGTTGATTTATTGATCAAAATGTTATTAAGCGCCCGGTCGACCATCCACGCCGCCATCTTGGAATCTTGGATTCGGTGTCGGGCCTGATGCTACAGCGAGTTCACATTATTTGGGTCAGTAAATATGTGCGGAAATTTCGCGCACTTTCTAACTTTTAAATTTCCAAAGCGCTCGCAGTCTCATTTTTGTTCGGTGTGGAAATGATCGAGGCTTTTATTACTCCACGATTGAATGATGCGAGTCTAGTGCATTTCCTCAACCAAATTTGAATCTCTGCTCTGCTTCAGTCCCTAAGGCCTTCCTCAGAAGCTAAAAATACATTAAAAAAAACTCAAGTGTATGACATTGAAATATCGTGATATGTTATAAACCTTGTTTGAAAACCAGAGAAAACTAAACTATTCTAGATCTTATATATACGATGTAAGTATTAAAACCTAACTCATGTAATAATATTTGAACAAATTCGTTAAATATTTACATAAATCATGATATCGCTTGAATTACAAAAAAAAAATAATACATTGCATGGGGCTTGCAACGGTTATTTAGTCATTTAAGTTACGTACGTTTACATAGGTTTTAAACACATTAGGGGGTGTCAATAAGCGGATAAAAAGCCGTAGGCACTTTCCGGTAAGGCTAAATAGCTGCCATTTTGTTATCAATTCAGCATTGTATCGGTGTTTTCGGAATTCATCAGTAACGGCGCCTTATGTAAAGAAAAATTCACCAGGTTTGCCAAGGTGGCGCTAGTGGTTTGAAATCTCTCAGTATCTATTCATAAATGGGGCTGTCAAACCAAACGGAAATAGTGACTAAGGCGCGCTATTTTATAAAGGGTTTAGAATGACTTACTTTTTTCTTGTTATTACAGCCTTTATTTTTATTACCATTTTTTAGCAAAGAGCAAATTGTAACGTACAGTGTATCAATTTCATACTTTTTTGTTTTTTAACATGTGTTGTTAGTTCCTGAGGATGTCCTTAGGGACCAAAATGTAGAATAAATATACTAGCATCCTTCAATTTTATCCACACTCAGCCACTTAAAGATGACATCAATTGTCATCACTGCAAGTTCAAGAAGTACACGTAAAATTACTCCTCACTTTTCTGGTTCTCCAACGTTTCGCACGATCGAGAGAAGATGCGTGAATGACGAAGTGCGTTACTAGTCCTTCGACAGTGCGTGAAATTGAATTACGTTAACATTTTTTTCTCAAAACTCAAAAATGGAAAAGATTATTTTAATTTTTGCATCTTTATTTAGAGGAAATTAACCGAGAACGAAGATGAATCTGGCACTTTTCAACGCTGATTTCATAGAGGAAAGGCGATGTTTTCACATTTTCGCAGATGAATCTTTAGCGTTCGAGCATAGTAATTGGGATGCTCGAGCTTAAATAGGTGGCAGCACAGTAGACTCTTCGTAAGGTAAAGGACCTGGTCAAAACACATGACTATATATTAACTTTTTTTTATGAACGTTCCTTGTTGGCATAAGCCCCATCGTCCCGCTTCATCCACAATTATACTTGAAGCACAGCTCCATATGCGTGACATACGTTCATTGATGCAGGACACAAAAATGGCATTTTTTGTATAACGAAGGCTTACGGCTTACTCGACATGGTCGTTGTGATCGACGAAAGGTACGCGTGTTGCATATCTAAAATACAAAATCGTTTAAGCAAAAATGGAAAAAAAAATATCCCAAATTCGGGCGCGTGCGTGAGCCTTTTTAATATCACTGTCTCCCATCACATTCGGTATACGTGCGTGCCATTTGTAAAAAGTACCTTCACTATTTATAGATATAAAAAAATTAAATATTTACGCATGCATTTACGTACGTGTACTTTGTACATCGCGCTGCCTAGAAAGGGAAGCGATTGAATTTGAATCGAAAAAATATGCATTAACGGTGGAGTTATGGTGAACCTATACGTCAGCTAAGGAAGGGGGGGAGGGGATTTCGGTTCATTTTCAAAACACAAAAGTAGAAAAGTAAAATCGACCAACAGGGAGTATACCCTACAGGCTCGGGTTTGGCGTTCCTTTTTCGGTTAGGGCAGGGTTTGCCTTAAAAGGTTTGGGAATGTTAATGCGTATTTTGGTATCGAGAGGAAGTAAAATGGCGTCTTCAATAATAAAATTCGGTGAAAATGGATCGAGAAATTGGATCGACTAACCATGGATGCGACCATTTTGTTCAAAAATTCAAGGACTATTTCGAGGTGGCCATCTTGTTATAAAAACGGAACCAGTATGGAGGCTGCCATTTTGTTTAAAATTCGATCAACTATGCAGAGTCCATATACTGTTCGAGTCCTGAATTTGCGTGAATCAACGTTCTCTCGTCGAATATTTTCGCGTGACTCGATAATGAGTAGCACTCAACACGCATGCATATTCAAGAATTGACCAAAAGGACTAGTCTCGTGTTCAACCTCTTAAACGTGCCACTCTTTGAAGCTTTTCTATTCAACCCGAGATGATGAATGAGTTTCGGAAGTTATCGGAGGCCGCCATTAGCATGGTGACTTTTGTGAACGTCACCGCAACAACCGAATTATCTGGATTCATTTGTCACGACGGTAAACTCGTGCAAAAAGAACGTTCGCAAAACACGTAGTATTTCGTATACAGTTAAAAAAGGGAAAAGAAGGATTCTATAAAGATGTCGCTAGTTAATCTACAGTATATAAGGCTGCGTTCATAACGAGCTTGTTTCCAGTCGCTCGAAACTGGTGTCGCTTAGTGGTAAGCGTCTGCAATACCACTAAGCGACACCAGTTTCAAGCGACTGGAAACAAGCTCGTTATGAACACAGCCTAAACTTCTTTTATTGGCGACACGTTGAACTTGTCTCGCAATTGTTTATATTATACTTGTTTTGTAATCTAGTTTTCCCCCAAGCCTGCATGAGAAAAACGAGATACAGTATGCGCGTATATTTCGAGTGTCTCTACAGCCATGGACAAAGGCCATACGATGCAGAAAAAAATCTGGAGCTAGGGGGGCGTGGCCGCATCTCATCGCCATCTCTTCGACGCTCCTCCTTCTAAGGTGCTCTCTTAAGGTGACCACGACTCGAGCTTTGCAAAGACACGTTGAAGAGAGGTGTGAGACTGGACACGCGGCGGTTGGGGGTCAACTTAATCTGCATGCGTCGAAAAGCCACGCAGTTTTAATCGTTGAAAAGCTGCAGTAATCATCGATTACTCGGCGTGCAAATCCGCCATTAAAGCGCGAGCTTTTTAAAACGGAAGTTTGACGGTTGCCCTAACGAAAGATGCGCTTCGTAATCGACGATTATGTATTATCATCGCGCTCGAATGCACTTAACGACGCTTTAAATCTACAGTTCAAAAATCGTCCGTTATTTCGAAGATGATTTAAAAAACGAGGTTTTCGAACGGAATATGACTTTTTTATGCTAAAACCAAAAATTCCATCTCGTATCCGCGAGAGACGAATTTTAAAATGTATTCGATAGCGAGAGACGAAATAGACTTACTTACGTTTATTGGAAAAATTCCAGCCTCGCGAAGATGAAGCTCAATGGACGCATTTCGCATTTTGTGGCTGCGCGAACGAACACCGAGCGACGTATTCTCTGGATTTTCTACGTTTTTACACCCGAAAAGACGAAAATCGACGCGTTTCCCACGCTTTCCGGTCGAATCCAAAAGGTGGGAGAAGCGAAATTCCGGCAATGTGAAAAATTCCCCGCCGACTAGGACGATTAGCCAGCGAGCATCCTCTCCGTTCAAAACCCAATCGCGATGCTCGATCTCGGTTTCGTCGTTTCTCGCCGCCAGGAGGTGCCTTCGAGTGAAAAGGGGGGGAGGGAAAGCGACCCTCTTTCGTCCATACTGCACCACCGATGCCTAAGCCCCCTGCTTCGTACTTCTCGAAACCAACGCCAGGGGAGTCGTTGGTTTGAAACGACATTTTTCAAACGTTAATGGAAATTGTTGCGATTGATACGTACAAATAGTTGTTAATACCACGTGAAACAATGCTCGTACGTAAAATACGCTGCTGATCTACGTGAACGGGGATCAGTTTGTGTGTATATATTTTTTAAAATTTTGTATAAGAAAATATATTTTATTCTAATTCTAATTTTTTACCCTGCAGTCAGTACATAGTACCATGTGGCAGGGGGAATCATTATACAATTTGATTGATCCGTCAGGAACTATCCCAGCATTTGCCTGGAGGAATTGTGGGAAACCATGAAAAACCACAATCGAAGATAGCCGACCCGGGAATCGAACCTGAGTCTACCGAATGCTAGACGAGGATGCTAACCTCTAAGCCACCTTGCTTTTATGTAACGCACCCCTCCCCCCCGCTACAGAAGGGAAACATTTAAAAATTGTCAATTTTTGGTTTGAGATATATAATAATAATAAAGCTTTATTCCGTTAAAGGAAGAGTGATGGAAGGAATATACAAAATATATCGCTTACATCTAACCGAGGCAGGAATCCATCTTGATGATGGATATAAGAGGCAGGAATGCATATCTCAAATGCTTATCTCAAAATGTTATCCCAAATACATAATTTCCAAATTTCCTGTTTCTTAAAAATGCATTTAAAAAAAAAAAAGAATTTCACCAGTTTTCCATCGGTTACCAAAAACGGTACAAACATTTTTATTTTATCTGCATCGCGTCAGGGTGTTTATCAAATCTTCAGTTTTAAGAATGAAACAATTCTTTGGCCATTTTTTCTCTTAAATCGCTTAAATGCTCGGTAATGAATTTCAAACGAGTAGCGCCCCCTATTTTATTCGCTAGCGAGTGCATTACCGATCTAAGGTATAAACCTTCGACGGGCTTGGCTTAAAGGGAGATGGATGCTCGTTTATAGACACTAGGAACGTAATTTGCATGCATAATGCGTGCAATTAAATAGGGAACATGGACACGAAGGAAATCGATTTTTACACCGCGTGGTTTAGAGAGAGGTTAAAACGCGCATCCTTGTTTTATCCGATTGTTTTCCAAATCCCGAATTCAAAGCTGACTCGTGACGTCATTTTAGGCGACTTGATTTCGTAAATTTCACACATTTAAGGAGCGTTCTTAATCCAAAGTTGGCAAAACGCGATGCAAATTAAGAGCTGTTTCCTGTTTCGAGGCTCGGATTTATCCTACTTATTTCGGCTTTGCGATGGAATTGTTTATCGCGGCTAGGATCCGCTCGCATAAGCCGAAATAGGTGAGGAAAATCCGAAGATCAGAAATCGATGAGTGGTAATTTAATTGGGTGTTTTTCAAAGTTAGTTTTTTTTAAATAACGGTAAGGTAATAACCGAAGGTAGATAAATCACGTTACAAAAGGGAGAATTAGCGCGTCGATTTTGCATCTTTCAAAATGCGTTTGAAATATGATTTTGTTGAGATGCTCGAGGCTTACGTTAATTTTTAATATAATAGGGGTACTCGGACGAAAGCTCTTCGAATGGTACTTTTTTCATATGAAGTCATTTGTGCAAGAGGAATGCATTTATTGTCTTGAAACGGCGAGAAAATCGAGAGAATTTTTAATGAATTAGCGCGTCGATTTTGCGTACATGACTTCGTGACTGCCAAATGCGCCATTCGTAAAGATTCTATATGTTAGGACCTTTAATATCTGTTTTACTTGAATTAACGAGTAACCTGGTTGTACAACTGGATATAGAAAACCCCCTTATGCGTGTGCGCTGCCCCTTGACGTTACCTACCCTTGATAGCATCTGCGTACGTATGGTTTGCCAACGTACGTAGAAAGCAATTTCAAATTAATTTTTAATATGACATTTAGTTCATTAGACTCAAGTTTAATGTTAGCTAGACTAATCAGATTTGTGTTAGTTTTTGTTTGGTTGCTATTTTTATTTAGGGCTCCTTAAAATTAGTTCAGCCTAAAGTTCATGAAGTTAACTGCCCCTGTTAGCTTTTTAGTATGCATGGTTTGCCATCTTTAGGGGGCAACACGATACAATTAATTTTGTATCTTAAGATTTCGATACTTAAGATTTGTTTACTTCCAGTGTTTGTTTGAGTAGATAGAAATAGGTCGTAAACTATTCATTAACGAAAGTGTAGGTCATTGTTTACTAGCTTTAATTACTGCTAAAAATAAAAACGCACTGATCAGTAGCAGTTTCGATAGGAAATAGGTGGCAACGCTATTGCCACGTTATAAAAACAAACGCCAACGATCGTTTTTAGTAGTAAATTCTGAAAAAAAAGATACTCATCGACACACAGTGCGAGCTTCTCGTCATTAAATCGCGCAATTATTATTTAATTATTCGTGAATAAATAATGAATTGCGTGACCACCCGTTAAACTCAATTAAGGCCATCATAAAACCAGTACCTGCAGTGATAAAATTCCCACTAAAAACCATCAGTATGAATAATGTACATGTATATGCGCGGAAACAAACTCGTGTTCGTGTTATTTTAATATTTTAATTACTTTAAATAAGCTGTATTTTTAATTCGTCAAACTTGTTGATGAAAATTCATCGAAATGATGTAAATGAAAAAATAAAACAATAATGATGAGGATAATAAATGAATAAGTACCCAATATTTTTCCTAAAAACATTTTTTTTTAAATTAATGTATCGCGCGTTGCACCATTTCTACAGCAAACTCCAAGATGGCGTCCTCGTCCAAACCTGGCTTCATTTTTACACTGACCCTCGTTAAAAAGGCGTCAATGTTTTTGCATCGATTGGTTGCATTTTTGCAGATATGACTCTTTAATTCCTTCGTACGTTCGGGAATTTTTCCTCTCACGCACGAACGGTCATCTCATCTTATGTGATTCTCATTATACGTATTCTCGAGGGGAGGATGGACATTAATCCGCTTTTCTCTTGACCCTTCTCAAGACTGGATCTCATGCGGGTAAGAACGAGTACTAAAAAATTTGATTTTGACTCCCCCCTCTTGAGTTCGCTGCCCCATGAAGCATGTCGGGAAATGGAATGATCTAGATTCCGAACTGGTGCAACTCAACAGCGGTCACGCGTCGACCGGAAATGCTAGCCAATCTTCAAGGGCCTGTCAGATCGACTTGATTCAATATTTGATATTAATTAACTGAAATACACTGATATAATGACTGAAATGTTAGAAAGAATTAGTTGGTTGGTTCGTTTACTATTTTCCTAAATTAGTGTTCTTTTCATCTGTGACGTTCGATGGACTTAATGATGGTTGGGAAGGGAACACGTTAGGTAAAATTCCACTGTTCATAAGGGCAGCCATCATGTCGCAAATTAAAACGCCGCGTTCTGCAGTTCAATTCAATTCAACTCAGTAACCTACACTCAGCAAACAAATGTCATATGGTAGGTTAGGTCTCGCCTATTTTCCTGAGTAACAAATCTGAACTATTTTTAGAATAGAAACCCCAACCCTTCCATCGTCTAATCGTATGCAAAATGAAGGACCAAAAGTAAGCATCCATCTTAGCACGGAGCTCGGTCAGAGATTTATAATGATTATGCCTACTTCTAGCCTGAAGCCTTATGGCACAGTATAACGTAATATAAGTAGGTGCACTCGCCAATTTTTTGGGTGGCATCACCACCATATTTTGTAACGTTGCGTTCGCAGCGCCGCCCTGTTGGTTCGAAGATATCACTACGATGTAGCCACGCCCACCAACAGGGCGGAGCTGCAGTGTTTTTCCCCACTAGAACATCAAAGGCGCCGACATAGAGTGCACCTACTTGTATTACGTATACTGTGCTTATGGTCATCTCGTCGTATTAATTTTCGAACGAAGAGTGAGAATAAATTAACTCAAATAAACCACAAGTAGCAATTTAAAAATTGGTCAAATGGAGTAGGTTAGAGTTCATTTTTAGTCATTATTTGTCCGTTACCTACATTAACTTGGAGCGCTTCACCACGCCCGTCTTGCCTAATCGACGCCTGAATATTTAATTAAAAGCTGGCTCTAATGCGTTCCTAATGCACGCTCCTAGCATCCATTTAGGGTCCCAAGATGGAGCTCCTCCCTTTTTTATGTCAAGGACTCTTTTACTCGTGCCATTTCCCGCATTTTTATTGTTTGAAATGTGAAGAAATTGAATTAAGAGCAATTAAAAGTCTCAACGTAACTTTGCGTAGCAACCAACGACACAACACAGGAATTTAAAAATTGAAAAAAAAAGGGCAAATGTAAATGATATTCGAACCTTAAAGGAAAACCGGCATCAAAGTTTTCACACTAAATAGGGTAATTCCATTTACTCGATTCTCTACGAGATTTAAATGGAATGCGGCGATAATCAGAATTATTCCATCAATATTTTATACTATAGCGTTCGTGTTTTTTTAATAAATTTCGCTGCTCGTACCATTCATACTGTATGTAGCAACACATTTTGCACATAAAACATACTCGTTGGATGGAGAAAAAAATAATGAATACGCTCGCTTCCTTTTCATCTTCTATAGTAAATTTTCACAAAAAAACTTTTAATTTATAGCAATAATATTAACGCCAGGAATTTAGTTTTTAATTGGGGAAAGGTTATAAATCGAAGCTGTATAGAATCTCTTAAAGGGACCGCAATGCGGATGAAGTAATTTTCTGGAAGAAAATGATTCATTTATTCAATGTGTTGAAATATTTTCAACTGCTATTGTCGAGGAATGATTTCTATCGTTGATAACAGCGCCACCTACAGCCGGGGACGGTTACGAATGAGCAATGTCATTTATGGGAGATTCTCTTGTTATCGACAAATTGATTCGGTACCGGATGAATGAGCTCGCTGAATTTAAGGATGAATTAACTATAATGTTCGATGGATTCTCGGCATAAAATGTAATGCATCCGATTATCTTATCCTAATAACTACGAAGGGGAAGCAATTTACCTAAGTTTTTTTACTTGTAAAAGACGTATTTCTCGAGAAAAAAAAACCCAAACAAGACAAAAAACAAGGAGCTTATGATTCATTTATAAGAACGATGGAAATGAACCATAATAATCTAGATTTCCTTCCGATTTATTAAAAAAAAAAGACATTCGATGGAAAGGGGAGCATTGATTAGACCAGACTGAAGCAATTTATTTCAACTCAAGTCTGCTTTTCCATCGATTGCTGCCTTTTTATGTCTCGTATTGCTTTAATCTAAAATATCCCTTCTTCGCAGATGAATATCTCACTGGACACGATCTGACCTCGGGCGTCGTTAATTTCGGAGATGATGAGCTTATGGAAATGAGCTACGTTCGTGCGATTCAGCTTACGGGCAATGCAATGTTGTCAAATATTAGTTAAGTGCTTCGAATGAATTAATTGATTATTGTCACGTGACTCGGGTTTCATTACCGCGCAAACGTATTCTTTGATTTAAGATATACTCCATGCTCTTTATTTCATAGATGCATCCATTTTATATCATTTCAGATCAATTACTGCAGTGGTATTTTCGTAGAGATCTGAAACAACTGAAATGATCTTGGTAAGGACAGTGGGAAGTTCTATAGTTTTTTTTTAAATTTTCATTTCAACGAATCTGACTTTATACGACTGCTTAGAATTGAGCTGCTCTTTAAATAACCACACTTTATTTCGGTTGATTGTTGACAAACTATCATTATATTAATGATATTGTTTTTATTGTATTGCTGACAATATCTAGGGTGATTTCGCATGACCTCCACATTCTATTACTTTTTTTTCTCATTCTGCATCATTTTATCTCTGGAATTTGCCTTCTAGAATTTTTTAGAACTCATTGATATAGTATTTAAAAAAGGCTAGATTCATAATCGACAGCATTAATTCCAAACGTTTTCACAAAACTCACGAACAGAAACATAATGGACCAAAAAGGTGTCATGCGCCACAGTATCTCTGTTGATGGCGACCATCGTCACCTGCGAGGATAAAATTCCAAAAAATACCATGGCCAGTTTTAATAAATGACTTAGAATTGTTTTCCCTAAACATGGAAAACTGTTGGCCGCAATATCGCGATGGGATGTCACAATGTTTCACGATCACAAGCTGAGCTGCCTCTGTTACACTTTCATGGTCTTTTTTCACGTTTTAGAGCACGAGGGTCTGTCTTTCTACCTATTTGCTGTCAAATTTTGGTTGAAAAAAAAGTTATTTCTCCGCAGTTTCCTCGAAGGATTTCTTCAAATTTTGGTCGTTAAAATGCAGCGCACGTCGTCACAGCGTCCTCTGGAGGTGAAGCAGTCGAAGCCCCCGCTGCATTCCAGAAGTTCCTCAAAATTCCTTGAAGTGGGTGGGGGCGGCAGCGGTAACGTGACCCCGTCCAGATTGATCCGCTCTCGTATCCTGGGCAAGAGTCCTTCTTTCGTGTCCACCACGAAGTCGGACGGCGATGAGCGCAACAATTCGGCCACCTTCATGTTCGTGGAGAAGTACAACAGCAAGTATCCGGACAAGGAGCTGCCTTTCACCGATAAGGACAGGGCGGCAGCCATGGCCATGGGCACCAAGGACATCAAGGTCAGCCTGCAGGTCAAGAAGAAGAGAGAGAGGAAGCAGGACGAACCTGGAGAGAGGGAGTTTCAAATTAGATTCGCCTTGGTCGAGAAGGAACTGAGGAACTCCAACGCCAACAGAGCCCTGCGCTTCGTCAATAAGGTAAGTGCAAAGTCTTTTTTCGATGTTTCGTTCGATCGGGGCATGGGGAAGGAGAAGACAGGAAGTTTGGATGAGAGATGGAAATTCTGCAATTGCTTGGAAAGTACTTTGAAAAAACACGAAAGAAAAATTTCGGGTAATCGAGTCGAGTTTCGAACTCTGGAAACTCTAAGCATTTATAGGTTTTATCCCCAAATATACACGTGCCGTAATATTTAATTCTTTACACTTTGTAGGCCATGGAGTTCCGGCCTAATGGACGTGAGTGTTTCGTCGCTCGATCTCGTTGTTACTTGATGCTCGGCCAGATCCAAGCTGCTTTAGCCGATGCTGAGGCTGCTCTGACCATCGATAAGGAGTACATCAAGGTAGTGAAGAAGGAGCGCGAAATTCTTGAGATTCAATAACACGATTTCACTCTTGCTTCAGTGACTGAGATAGCTCATGGGATAGCACTGGGGGGGGGAGGGTGGAATATAGTTACGTTTTTGCCATTATTGAATCCATTGATGCAGGATAGGGCAGGATTTGTTTCTAGGTTTATACCCAATCGTTATATATCAGACACAGATATAAGTTAAAGACTGTAGTTTAAACGTGAGAGACCTGATAGAAAATAGTGTGAGTTAAAAGCTTAATTCTTAATCTTACAATGCCGATTGCATCGATTTTCTTTTTCTAGGACGAGACAAAATAATGACGATTCTTTTAATTTTTCAAGACATCAAATAACTCATCGCTCGTTTTTAGGCTGTATTTGCAAAAGCAGAAGCACTATTTGCTTTGGGAGATTTTGAACATGCCTTGGTCTATTACCATCGGGGTCATCAACTGAGACCTGAACTGGAGGAATTTCGACTGGGGATCCAGAAAGGACAGGAAGCCATCTTGCAGGTCATCGGGGGAGGCATGTTGAATGCTCAGTGTTTTGTTTTACCTTAGTCTTAACAGGATTTCACCCATATGACTCCCTGCTGCATATTATAACGATTTTTGCTTTTGTAAAGGTGGTTAATGTTTGTTTCATAATTTTTTTCTTCTGTAGATATCCCTGATGACCGCAAATCTGATAGCAGTAGAAGGGGACGATCATCTAGAAAACTATCTTCAGTCTCCCAAGCACCTCTGCTGCCTCAGCCATTGCCACTTTCTCTTCCTCCTCCTTTTTCTCCAACCACTGCTCAGCAATACAGTGATGGCACCCGTTTGCACGGAGACGGGCATCGCAGCGCCTCTTTGGGAGATCTCAACACGGACATCGAATTCATGCAAAGACTCTTCAGCAGTCCAGGTGAGAAACGTAACAAAACGAGTTTTGAGATTGAACGTGGAACCAATTATCCCCAACCAGGGTTTTCATCTTCAGAGCTGATCGACATGAAGCCAACGACGTGCCAGCAGATAAAGGCTCACGTGAAGGAAGCATTGGATTTCCTGCAAAGTAGGCAAGAGTTTTGGGAGCAACGCAGGCCTCGCAGCCATCAACCAGAGTCCTTGAAATGGAAGCTGCCTGACAGCCGTTGTACCACGGCACCGTTACATGATGTTTGAATCGCTCGTTTTCAGGAAGTAATGTAAGTAGCAGAAGGACTGCATCATCTTTTAAAAACAGATAGCCTCAATGTTTGGGACATTCAAAGTAAATCCCTTGCCTTAGAAGATGACCAGTCTGTTTCTCCACATCACTTTTCAAAAGAACTCTTTCATCTTCTTAAAAACCTTGGTTATTGACCTCATTGGTGTCGGCTGTTTCCCCATTGTTGCAAACACTGCTAAACTTAAATTTTAGTGAATTATTGCAAAGTACTCAAGCCACACAAAAAGAATACCATAAAGTGATAAATTCTAGTCCTTTCTGCTATTCATTTAAGGCATGCAAGTTTTATCAACATCAGATTCCCTGGAATTTAAACAAAACTTTGACTTGCGGCATTCCGTTATGATACCAGTTAAACATCAGTTCACCAAGTAGATGCACGTATCGATCCCAACCACTGAATAAATATGCTATAAAGTTAACACAAAAATGGCCACTGGATGTTGATTATGATCAAAGTACACGAAGTATCTTTTGTGTAAACAAAGAACACGAGTTCTTACGTTTTCTCTTCCAAAGATACACATTTCTGTTAGGGTATATGTTTAAAAAGTCCTGGGAAAGTCAGGGGAAAATGTCGTATTTTGAAAAAGTCTGGGAAATTCAACGTATTAATGTTGTCACAATCCAAAAATTAATGCAAGTATAAATATTAAAAATTTTCTACAGTTTATGAGGTTTTCAGATACACAGGACAAATTTTCAAATTTACCGAGGACATATCTACAAACATTTTAAGTTTCCGAGGACATATTTGCAAAATTTATAACAATTTCTGAGAACAATCTCTATATTCCCAGATGTTAGAAGGGGCAGAGACCCCTTAATACATTTTCTCTCTATATATAGTTTGCAATATTTTCCGAAGACAAAATTGCAAAATTTTCCATTTTTACCGAACATTATTTGAAAATTTTTCCACTGTTTTGAATACAGATTTGTTTTTAATTGTTTTTAAATATTCAGAAAATTGTCCTGTTAATTTTGGAAAATTAACAATAGTAAATAGTTTGTTACAAAATATTAAGTTGCACTTTAACTGCAAAATCGTGGATAACATTGGCATAACGTCGAATTTGTCATTGGTCTGGGAAATTTGTTTTAAAACCTGGGAAGTTTATAAAGGAAATTTCTGGGGGAACCCTGAAAGTGCATTTATACCACTTTTTTTCCCATCATTTTATAGTTCTAACAGAGAATAATATTTAACTTACTCATTTTCGTTTTTATCACCAGCAATCAATTAAGGCCATGTGTTTTTGCTCTTTAAATACGAATTTC
>JAQGBX010002400.1:0-20552 GCA_034698745.1 Megaphyllum sjaelandicum | reverse complement strand
CATGAAAGTGTTCCTAATTTATTTTATTGGAACACAAAATCTTCATATCTTAGAAACACATTCATAGAAACACTAAATTAAAACACAAAAATGGAACACAATAACACATTATTTTTGTGTGCAATGTGTTCCAATATTGTTACAAATAGTGTTTTAAAATACGCGTTTTCTGGTGTTCCAAAAGGCTGAAAATGACTTACGGCCGTAATTAAACGTTATGAGATGCTAATGTGCATGTGGAAGGTTTTACGCGGAATGTTTGACCTACACAGTAGCTTAACGCATGCAGTGGCGCCACCAAGCACACTGGCCATCACGCTGATATAAGCGTTCATTGTGCGCCCCAAAGCTGGAAACAAGAAGATGAAAACAAGCAGGAAAGAAGTTGAAAGTATACGCACGTCGAAAGTAACCATGCATTCATTGTGTTCTCAGCCGTAGCTATAGTAGTTGATAATTATTATGTTCCTCCCTACCACATGCTATGGCAATATTTCTGCTGACCGTATAGGGATATTAGAATTAGAATAGAACAGAAATGTCTCGGAATTTCAGCTATACATGTATATCATGTGACTCATGATACACAATTTCATCGTTAAACTCATGACCATAATTATAATCCCGCAAGGCCTCCATAACGTTTCTATGCACAGTATAGGTATAAGCCCTTAAACCACTTTTTTTGAACATCCTGTATTTCAATTTAGAAACAACCTTTCCAATTATGCTTTCTTGAATAATTCTGCTGAAGTTGTTTCTTGGCTCGCACGTCGCATCCAAAGCCGAGTCATAATGGGAAATTCGCCATTAACCTAAGACAGCGCCGCTTATGTGCCATTCCTGAATTTTTGGTCCATTTTCTCAGCCTACATTTCTTCAGGATGGGATAACAGCTATTTCGGCGCACGCAAATTGCATTACTTTTACATTTTCATGATTTCCACATTAAAAGGAAGCCCCGGAACGCGGCAGCGTGTACAGATGTTATCATTCCCTCGAAAGGCCTTTTATAACACCATTTATATGCGAGGAAAAATAGTTATTCCGAAAGCAGCCTACAGCTCAACATCCATATTTTAAATTATGAACATACGAAAGCGTGCATCCATTGCACTTTAGGATATTTGGAGTGCGCGAGGCCTTTACCGAAAAAGTAATTCTGTAAACGGGCGTGCATATAAGCTCCTAAGAAGGGAAAATTACAATAACTTTGCTCTGGGTGCTCGTGGAATATGCCGGAACAGTTTCCGCCAGTGCCATCTAACGTCCGCAATCGATACAAACGAGCAAAAAACATGGAAACGGCTTAAAAAAAATAAAACTGAGCAGAATGGTTAAAACGTCATTAACGAAAGACGTTGTAGACACCACAACCTTTAGCATAACGCAATAACAGAAACGTATGTGAACATTTAGAATACTGTACTAGTGCATAGCTAACATTAATACAAGGTATGAATTATCCTTTGCCCGAATTACATCTTAGTTTCGAAAATATTTTCGTTATATTTCGATTACGAAATTCTGTAAAACGACAAGGAATCCATGTTTATTAATTTAACAGCATCTAGATAATAAATGTGGTGTTCGGAAATATCAAATTAAATTAGCATCATAAATTTAATTAATCCGGAATTTTCTGGATAAATCTGAAACTCTTCAGTAACAATTACAGACGGTGCTCAGATGCATATTTTGCTTCCGACAAATATTTGATGATTTGACCTTGATTCACGTAGTAACAGTGCATTTTTAAAGAATATAAAGCATCCACCCTTCTGAGCTAGTGCAGGGGTCAGCAACATGTGGCTCATTTGATGTCAAGATGCGGTTCTCTAGTTCCATCCTAATCAAATACCATAACATTGGAACAAAAATGTTAGTGGCTCTTTAAAAACTGGGAAATTTTGTAAATTGTAACTTTTGGCTCTTCCGTCTCAAAAGGTTGCCGACCCCTGAGCTAGTGCTATGCAGGTTTTTTTTGTTTTGATCAAAATATGATCAAAATAAACTGTTATAAACATGTTTGGAATAAAAAAATGTCCTCTGCTCGGTTGACCGGCTAGATGCCGTAGGCGGAGCGGATGTCAACAGTCAGGACAATTTAAGCATAGTGATCTCGTAAAAAAAAATGGCGGCTTATGTTTGATAAGAAAATATAAAGGTCTAGGACGTGCGTGCAGGCACAGAAAATGGCGACTATAGGCGGTTGTTCAATTTATTCAGGACTGGCTTCTCCAAATGTTTACCTAACAAAAGTGATTTCCGAGTTCAATAAGGGCTTTGTAAGCCATCGCTGTAGACCTCCAGGGAGGAGAGCACGACTACGCCAAATAACTATATCCAAATTCTGAGCGCAGTTTTACTAGATCCCGGTAAACACGGATAACTGCCGTAAGCTGTTTATGCAACGCAGGCATTCATCCAACTTTTTACATATTGCTATCCGAGCGTCTACGTCAACGTCCTACTTTTTCCTATAACTCATCCCAGTTCGGGCATGTATCTCTTCATTATGGGGGCACAAACGTGCTGCATATTTGAAATGTGGGGGAAAAAGAAGATCCTATATGAAAAGTTGCATGCAAATAAACCCGTTCAATTATTCATGGCTGGAAACTGGTGCGCCGTTTGCGAGAGCCTCTACAGGGGGTGCTGGAGACGCTTTCAAAACACGAGCGATTGCATTGGAAGGTACATCTATTATAAGCTTAAACATTTTCCAACTCGTGGTGTTGATTTGTTTCGTTGCACAACTTTTCGACGTTTCTAGATAATATAATGAGAATGTTTTAGTAGGATTTGTACGCGAGATTTTTTACCATTATACGCGCAGTAAAGGTTCATTGAAGAAAGTTTTATTCTTGTCCAAAACGTGAGAAGAAAGGATACTGAGATACTGCATAAGATCACAATATTTGTAACTTTTTTTTCAATTATGGGCTATTATTATTTAGGGTGTTCTACAAATTATCAGATTGCACGTGTGCATGTAATAGAATTGCATTGGTCATCATATATCTGTGGCACAATTGTTTTAATCGAAAAATACAGTAGCCAATACACTTCACATTTTCATTTACAATGATAAGCCAATATTGTTAGTTTAAATTAGTGTCGTGACTCACTTTTTCATTAATAGCACGCGGGGAAAATAATATTACTGTCAAGTCGGTCAATCACCGTGTTATCAATTCAGATAAATCGATAAAAGAATAACAGTAAAAAATATTTGAGCAAAGTGCGTATGAATGTACTGTATAATGTGTTCATGATAAAGTAAATGTATTCATCGTTAACATACTAAACAGTAAAAAAAACATGCGCTCGTTTCAGACCTACTGTAACACTGCAGTGTTACGAGATGACCAAGGTCAGGTCATGTCATGTCTATAACAGGGACTCGTCTCTAATCACGTGACAAGAGCGAAAAAAGCACTTCTCTTCAGCATGGATCAACGATGACCGAGATTCCCTCTCCTTTGTCCCCAACTTTTGGGAACCACACCGTGTTATTTTCGCGTTGGAGGGGGGGATCTTGTCCAGTCATTCTGGTCATTCACTCTCAATTAAGTAGTCAATAGAATCGCGATGTAGAGAGATATAGGCCGAGGTTGATGCGAAGGAGAGCAGAAGAATAAGAAGAGGATGTTACGTTGGGGGAGCGAAAATAATGATATTGAATAGCGAGGATAAACTGCCTCCGACATAAAGGAAGTCGGCCATTAAAAGTAATCGTGGAAGCTCAATGATTTGGCAGTGGAAGGGCATAGAGGTAAGCGCGTGGTTGGCTTCATTATCCCCGTGATCGTTTAACAAACAGATGATATAACGTCTCGGGATGGGCGGAAACACGTGCGCCCTTCCATTATTTCCGGAACGAGGGCTCGTGCTAAAATGGATACCAGAAGTCGACGGACGTTAGGGGGGGAGTGAAACGAGAAAAACCTCATTTAACGAACAATAACGAGGTCTCCATTATCAACGGTACAGTCACCTAGCAACTGCCAGAAGAAACATTAGACCTAACGGCGTCTCGTTTCACTTAGACGAAGAAAAGTCAAGAGCAGAAAAATTTATCCTATATACTGCCTTTTTTTTTTTAGTTTACTTCTAAATTCATCGCTACAGTGCGAGAGACAACCAGACACGACCGAGTTCCGGAAGTCGAGACTAACGACGGCTCGTAAACTCATAGGTTATCCGAAACGTGGATCCTCGTGCATGCGTCGACGTGGTTTCCGTATGGATTCCCCATAACAAATGCGTTCGTCCAACTCATTTTCATATTTTGAGTTGATCTTAAAGATTAAATTTGGTGCGAATGTATAAATTGCAGTTCTTCGTAAATTACCGTATGGGTTTACATTTCGGAGTGCTGCCCCTGTGGTTGGCAAATCTGCGCAGCTTGCCCGTAGTGAGTGTTTGCCAACTAGTGGACTTGAATTTTCCATAGCGAGTAGCTGACATCTTCCCCACTTTCCATTTTTTCATATTTTAAGTTGATACCGATTCGGAAAACCTAAGATTAAATGTGACAAAAATGCACTATTTGCAGTTCTTCGGAAATTTATGGGTAACGAGGTTGTTTAAGAGCCACGTTGGAGCATTGCCCCCAGTGGTTGGCAATCCGCGCAGCTCGCGCGTTGTTAGTGTTTGCCAACGCGCAGTTCAGAATTACTTTTTCGCAGCTTCCGCTTCGTGCGAACATCGTTATGCGGCTCGAAAACGGAGAAATGACGGTGGTCGTGAAGCGTTAGATAAAGGGCTTACAATTATTACAAATATTTCTTTAATTGCGCGAACAACGTGTGGATCTTTGGGATAATATGCTAAATTAAGGCGAAATAATGCGCGAGCTTAACTATAATTCTGGAAAGATAATAGTTGTGCCGTATATGAAACAGCGGGGGATTAGATGGCGAGAAAGACATTTCACGTCCATTATTCACAACTGCGCCCAGCGTTTCAAAAGTACGAGCTTATTTGCATTAGCAGCGAAACAACCGACTGCCAAATGTATTTGCATGGCCGTTTTGGAAACTTCATTTCGAGCGCAATAACTCGGCCAAACGAGCGTATTTTCACCGACATCCGGTTTAGCTTTAAACTGCTCAGAGATTTCGTCGGAGATGCGTTTAAGCGCACGTGTAAATATGGAAATTCGTAAAGTAAATTACGCAACTCAAAAACATATTACGATGTTCCTCAACTTAAGATTGGTGAGAATTTTTAAAACGCACAAATTAGAAATTCGTTTATATATACAGTATATGTATTTTTAAAAAAATTAGATAACGACTCGGTTTTCAGTACCCAATCCTTTAAAAGGCCTACACGATCTCGTAAACTATACAATTTTTGTACGGATACGTAAAAATGTATTTATTTGCGCAAAACATTTTCCGCGTTTGTCTTCTCGATGAGTGGCAAAATATACCACAATCATGCAGTTGGAACTTGTACCGATATTTTTTAAAAAATTTGTACACACGCGTTCATGTATACAATAACGGTATTCAGACAAAAAGCTTCGCGAATATAGCTTGCTAAAAGAAATGCATCGATTGGTTTAAAAACAACGACAACATCGAATGCACTTTTTAAACCCAAAGTGCGATTCACGAAGTATCTGCCCGAGTACCTACGCTGTAGACGAGTAGCCTATACGGTATATCCTCACCTTTTAAGTTTGGCTTTCCAAGTCAGAAATCGGCGTTTTTCAACTGGAAATGCAGACTTAGGCTGCGTTCACGTTGGACTTGTTTTCCAGTCGCTTGCAACTGGAAAGCCAACTACAAGGTGAGGCATAAGTCTGTAAAGTCTCGTTGCGCCTCCAGCCTGCAATAGTGCCGATTTCACAGACTTACGCCTCACCTCGTATAGTTGGTTTTCCAGTGGCAAGCTACTGAAAAACAAGTCCAACGTGAACGCAGCAAAAATAGGATTTCACCAGCAACTACACCCGAAATAAAAATGTTGCTTTTGACAAGAGCAATCAGAAGTGAACTGTTCAAGAGCAATCAGAAGTGAACTGTTTCTTCGAGTAATTATGCACTTTCTAGGTGCAGGTCCGCGCGCTTAAAAGTGCATCGAGTTAAGTGGAGTCTCGTCTCCGTTCACGCATAGGTCATTATAAGTAATAGACGCTTGCACGAGGAGCGTAATAGTTTTTGCATAATATATATGCAAATGAATTGAATCCGAAGAGCCACCCTCGCCTCTTCTAAGAGGGCCATAAAACGTGCAATTTGAATCGGGACCAAATTCCCGGTTCCCCGCGCAAACCCCCTTTCGAGGGAATCCCCTGAATATTCGCCGCTGCAATTAAATTAAGCGCATGTTGTTTTCATTGTTTCTCTTCTCAGCAACTTTTGTCTTTTTATTACGCATTTTATAGAGCGTCTCGCACTTTATGAAAACTTGGAGAATCCCCCAGGAGTGCATCAACGCTTCAAATAGGCCCTTTGAGGACGCATTCGCAACGCAATTCAAAAGTGCACGCGCTACTATTTTATGCAAAGAGAAGAGGCGCAAAGACAAACTCCCAAATTGTACGTCTAAACAGGGCTGGAAGAAATCCATGAATTAAGGACGCTTGGGAAAACGCTTTTCAAACGCTTTTTTTTCTAGAAGATGATATTAAAAATATGACATTTACTCGCGTGAAAATTGGAAGAAACTTTCATCCACTAAGTATATCCACGCGCACTTTCATTCCTATGATAATTTCATAAAAGCTTGCAACCATTACACGGTGAACTATACAATGCTGTTTTTATCACGAGTTGCGAGTTAATAATCATAAAATAGTACAACCGTTTGTTCCTTATTGTCGCCGAATTGCGGCTGGCAACCGGCAAGTTTCGTGCATTTCATACTTGCAAAGTGATATACAGTACATGTACTCGTAAGAATATAACACACATGGATATTTTTTAAATTGTCAATAAAAGGCATCGTATGCATAGGTAATAGATGGCATGGTTAATGTTAACGAAAAGTAACTTTATGCGAATATGTTTGTCACGTGAGGGAAAATAAATAAGTTTACTTTTTCCACAATTGAATGGGTAAAACAAGAACTGTATAAGTGACTTAACTTGCATTTTGAAATAATCACACTTAAAAGTTCTTATTTACAATTAGGCCTACACTCTACTGTATGGACTGAAATAAACAACACAGGTTTTCATACATATTTAGTTTCACGTGTCACACTTGTATCGTTCTGATACTTAAAATCTGCCCCCTCAGTGTTTAAATTCTGCACTTAACTCCCTTTTTGCAATTCTGTCCCTTATACCGTTCTTGTTTTAACCCATTCAAGTACGTTTGCTATATATCCACAAGCAGAAATGTTATTAAAATTTCAAGCAAAATAATACTGGGTAAATGCTGCCGACCATGCATGGTTTGGTTGACTATCCGATTTTGATATATAGCCTACTGTAATAGCCTACTAATGGATACTGTGCATTTCTTAGCAGCTATTTTTCCAGACATTATAGGCGATATCCTTTTACCATACTCTATATTACAATGCACATAATTTTACTATTAATAGTATAAAATTCAGCGAATCTAGTTACAGAAAACGTATATGAGGGTCTACCAATGCATGGTCAATCTGGTTTTAGAAATATGAACAAATTCAAAAAAAGTTTTTTTCTATTGATCAACAATGGAATACAATTCCATTAGCTATATCCAGTAGGCTACCTTTAGACAATTTTTTTCCCCGAAGTTTTTTTTTAAAACTACCATCGTCACATGCAATTCTCATATACGCTCCGTATACAGGATTGACTATCACTAGCTTAATAAATGACTATAGAGCTTTTATAATGAATATGAAAATAACAAAGAAACCTGCAAACCTTTTCATCTAAAACTTCAAGGATTTGAACCTAGAAATTTTCCACAACAGTTCGTGTCAACGAAAGTGGACAAACTGCCATCGTCTATAGCCTACATACAAGTGAAATTTTTTTAAAAATGCTTCCGTCAACGAGGCTATACAGCGCAGGTCGCGTTGTTGGTTTGGTGCGAACCATCCTTTTAAGATAATGACATTTGACAACTAAAGAGGCGCGTCATCTCGAACACGTTTCCATAAAAATGCACATCCATATAGTAATGGCGGCTGCGCCGTAAAACTGATTGACAAAAGCATATAGAGTTATAATTTGCAACACGCCATGAAGTAAATAAATTGAATTACGAAGGCGCTGTTAAAGTGCGGGCTTCTCCTCCACTGCAGCTTTTAATTCCGCTAAAAGTGGAAATTCTCTCGCTCTATTTCCTGCGTTAATTCGAGAACATCATCCGCGTTTCATTAATCTTCCGCATAAGTGGGTCTAGAGAAAAGTATTGTAATAAAAGGGGTTTGGCGAAGACGCTGCTTATTCGTAATGGCGCGCTACTCGGAGGCTTTCCGGCTCCTACGCGCCGATAATTAAATCTTTCCTTCCCCGACTTTATTAATATTGTACACTAAAATCTACGGGTTAAGTTTGCGATGCTGCAATTAACATTTTACGATGTTTTAGGAGCGAGCCACAAGAGGGATATGATGGAGGAACAACATTGCCAGCGTTAAACAGATGCGAAGGGACTAACGGCCAGAAACGTATAGCTATAGCAACGCCATTTAATATACATTCCTCACGTGACTTCATGCGTGTGTGCCTATCTCCTTTCGAAATTATATTACTCCCTAGAATATTAATAAAGGATAAATACGAGGGGCTTCCAAGCCTCGACGGAAGAAAAAAGGAACACGACGATTTATTATGAGACTGAAAATGGGGAATTGCATTTTTAGGCTGCGTTCATGCACGTTGAGCTTCTTACCAGTCGCTTGAAATCCAGTGTCGCTTAGTGGTATTGCAGACGCTTACCACTAAGAGACACTGCTTTTCAAGTGTTTCCAGTGCCGCTTAGTGGCAATTAGCGTCTGCAATACTACTAAGCGACACTGGTTTTCAAGCGACTGTTTACAAGCTCAACGTGAACGCAGCCAAACTCGGCACTTTTTATAAGTACCAATTTAAGTTCCCTTTATCGATGCTCGAATCTTTTTTGAGTATAAACGCAACATGCATGTTTTGTATACGGAGTACACTATTAGCTCCTACAAGTATGTGTTTGACTAAATGGGCAGTAACGTGTATATATAAATTTAACGTTGACTAATCGGAGGTATGGCAGGTAGATGTGTTGGGAAACCAACTATATAGCTGATCCGAATCGAAATCATACAGTCTGAAGTGTCATCCGAGTCAAGACCAATTTCCATCGATTTCATAGATGAAATACACGTTGTCAAACATGCTAATTCAACTTCCGACGCACGTCTCTTATGGAAAAAACCCCATCTAAACCGAGATGCTAATGAACTAGGAATAGGCTATAAAAAAAACTGATAAACATGCTAACTAAACAAAACTGATGATCTTGGGAGTTAACTAAGAAAACTGATGAACTTCATGCATGCAGATAACTGAAAAAATAACGAACTTGCATGCAATAAACTGAAATCCAGTGGTTATTGATATAGCATCGAATACTTTTTTGAAAACTGAATTGAACCAGCCAACTGTTGGGGCAAATAGGTTGCAAAGTGAAGACTAAAATCGGATGCATGCAGGGTTATCATGCGTTTCGAGACACAAGTACACGGCCACGCTGTTAACTCGCAAGGGACAAGTTGTCTTTTCCACGAGCTTGACCACTCGTTCGTGACATTTAACAACCTTCTGGTTGCGGAGATCATCAACATCGTACACAACCCACCCAACGGATTACAGCGGGTAATCCCCATCAACCCTCCCCCTCTCGTACGTGCCACAGCTCAAAGTATGGGTGAAAGTATTCGGCCACCCGAATTAATTAGGTCCGAGCTTGACCGCGCACTTGGCCATCACGATGGATTATACGCTTCAGCGAACTCGCGCATCAACACCGAGCGCGTATGCAAATTTAATTTGTTGCGGAGAGCTGAGCAGCGCTGACCAACGTCCAGCCCTCTGGTTTTAATTCCAATGAAAGCCGCATTAGCGTGGACAATGTCCAAACGCCAAACCACCGCGGACACGAGTCGTTATTAACCGATGCGTTGGTGGAAAATTTGCGGCTATAATTCCGCTAATGTGCGGCCTGGCTCGCGTAATTAACACGTGTCTCTGGCCAGCCTCTGGTCAGCGCCACGAGCTCCAGCCACCGGAAAGCGAGGTCGCAGATGGCTGCAATTCGCAATTGCGTCGTAAAGTCAAAACCTCCGATGACGGACACCTCTCAAAGTTGGGCACACGGCCTTTTGTACAGCTTTCAGCAAATTGCTCGAAGTGCGAGACTCGTCGATGTATACACATCCAAATATTTGTTTTATTCTCTAAAAGCAAATCCGAGTACTCCTACTACTCGAATTTTTGTCACACCCGGGACAATTACCCGCACATCTCGAGATTTCTTTCATGTGATACGTTTTATTGACCGTTTTCTAACCGTCGGGGCCGGTCATCAATAATATGGATAGCTGTAAAAGTTTAAAATTTCGAAGTGCTGCCCACAAGTTTTAGTAGCTCATCTGCCCGCTTGTATCCATCACTCAAACTATACACGGTGTCCCTCAGATTCAAAACCATATAGTCCTTGCTGGGTCAGCCTGGGTGTCGCGTCTGAATTTGTGTTTTGGATAACAACAATGGTCACACCGAGCAAGTTCTGAGAATACGAATTTCGGTTTCGCTCGTGTTTTTCCTACGATGTTGCGAACCAATATATATATACAGGGTTCCCACAGTTACTGCAAATGAAAATCCCCTGACCTTCCCAGGTTTCCCAGAGTCAATATTGCATTTTCCCCTGACCAGTTTTTAGACAATCCAAATCATTAAAATAAACTAACCTACCATTATTGAGAATTTTTTAGCTCAACAATTTCCATGTCAATTGCACGAGATTCTTGGGCTGCATCATCCAATAACTTTTGTTTTTTTGGGTGTCTAAGATTTCCTGTGTTTAAAGTGAAAGGCCTGGCTGGGTAAAAAATCCCCTGACTTTTCACACAACTTCCTAAAATCCCCTGACCAAAAAAAATCCCCTGACAATCCCAGGTTTCCCAGAAATGTGGGAAGCCTATATATATGTCACGGAGCATTGTCAAGAATGCCTCGAAACGCTTATTTTTCCACCCTAAATACATAGACACTTCAATAGCCGTAGACATAATCGATGATGCGCCAAGTTATACTTATCGCCGCAACCAGAAAGCGAAGATGGCCATCTCGGAAACGCCTTGGGATACGTAGAAGATAAGGAGACACGCGCCCGTTACGGGTGACCTCAAAACGCCCCGATAAAGAACATTCGAGTTATATACTGTATATAGGGAGCAAATCTCGAGGACTCGGAGCGAATAATTCGGACCTTTCGGAATTTTTTTTCTTTCATTTCTGTATTCATTCCGTGCCACGGCGGAGGAAGTGGACGTCGGTAATTTCCGGCATGCAGCACCTCAGGCAGCGCCCAAGCGTAGAGAGGTTCCGCGGTGTATCGTATAAAGATCACTCGTCAACGCGCAAAATACACACATTAAATCAAAGGCATCATTTGAACGGCCAGGGCAGCTGTTCGACATTAATGGAGTGGACACGCAAATGGGCTCGGCTCTCCCGGGCATTTAAAATTCATTTGGCGGTAATTGATAGGGGGGAGGGGGGGATTGACTCGTACGTCCGCTAGGCGGCGTCAGCGCTCGAGCATCATCCGATCCGGAGCGGATCGATAAGTGCAGGAGTTAAGAGTGCGATGGAGCGTCTTCATTTAGCGCAAGGGGCTTCGTAGCAAAGCCTTTCCTAGAGGGAAAGGTCTTTCCTATTCAGCTTTCTGATTGCTTCGGGTGGATCCATAAAGCGCGATGTGCACGGGTCATGACGTGCCAAGATAAATAAGAGTCAGAACCCCGAAGATATATACGGAAGAAGAGCATTCAACTCAACGTTTTCTATTAAGTTAGGATGTTGATCGCATTAATATATGCAAACCATATCGAACCGACGCATGCACGCAGCCAACGTCAACCGTAATCGGATGAGGAGCGTGTTGTTCCTTGTTTCGAGAAATACTTTCACGGATGGTGGGACACGTGCCAAAAATATTGCGAAAACATTAGGCACGGATTTGCTATCGAGAAAACGCATACTGTACAGTTGCTCTTATACCCGTTTGACGAATCGTGAATGACGAATAAATGCAAGTTTTCTTAATCTGTATAATGATTGCAAAGTGATGATAAACTGATGCGATAGCTTTCCATTAATTTGGAACAGAAATCGTTTGACGATCATTATTTTTATTTCCATAAAAGTAAGGACGAGAATGACGAATGTATAATTTCGTTAGCGGTGCACGAGGGAAAATTTGTGAGCATTAGTGAAAATATTCAAAAAGTTCGTTAACCAAATTTAACGACAAATTCATCGTGTTATTATTTGTCGTTTCTCCATGGCGTCCTTATCATTTGTCATTCTTGATTTTCATATTTTTATTTTGGCTATAAGAACAGCACGGATGAAAATAAAGAAAATTGAATTGGACTAAACTCATTTTAATGGCATTTTTTGCTACATTTTATCGAACATCGTATATATATGTTTAGTTTTTGAATCGATCTTGATCAACAGCGGATCAAGTCCGATGACACGAGTCCAGATGAGTCTCAGAAATACGAGTCCGCTTGGAATATAGCGGACTCGGGGTTGAATTCCCCCCCTCCCTTTTATGTTAATATAAGATGATGCAATTTCGTCCCCCTTTCTCTCTCTCCAAAAAATGCATCATGCATATATAGCAATAAGCGATGGATATTTCCGATACTTTTGCATGAAAGGAAAAACTATGGCTTCCCCTGAATAACAAGAATTCGGTGAAGTTAGAATAAAACTTGCTAGACGCCGATTTTTTCGCACAAATTCTCAGCCTTTACAATGCCATAAATACTCGAAAAAGGACTATTCTAAAGGCAATGTAACGGAAAGTGCGATTGTTTCACCCTCTTCCATGCATCTTTCTTTTCGTTCAATAGATTTTATGGACACCGTGTAAGTTCTCAGCCTGTTCCAAATTGAGAACATCGCTATCTACGCTATATCCGAACATTCCCCAAACCCCCTTCAACTGTGTATCGATCGGCTTTTGAAAAGAAAAAGAAGAAAATGCCTCTTTTACCTTAATGTAGGCACATACATCAGCCACGTCTGTGCCACCACGTATGGATGTATAGGTCTAAGTGATTTGAAAAAGTGCAATCAAAAGCAGATGAAATAGATTTGGAAAAGAGATGCAAAAGGAGGAGGAGGAGGAGAGAAAAAAGAGATACAGCTTGCATGAAATAAGCGCGCAAAAAATCTGTCCAATTTCAATCTGCTGGATACATGTTTCATATAGATTTTCATTTGTACGTGGTCAGCATTTGTAATATAGAAGGAGTTTTATGGGCTGGAAAGTGCAAAAGGGTCGATCCAAAAGTGAACCGCATCCGTGATATTACACGGACTCCAGATTTTCAAACAGCATCATCGCTCATTCGTACGATATATCGTTGTGAAATATATTGTACACTCGACTTGTAAACGCACTCGATGACTCCTATAGACATTATTAGTCATTTTAAACACAGCCCCATTGCTTCAGATAATAAATGATTGAGGGGCTACTAAAACATATACACCCTATAATTGTGGTAAAACTATGCATTTGGAAAGTCAATTTGAAAAATATTTCATACATGTATATATTTAGATAGCAATAACAAAACAAATCCCGTTTTCATTTTATTTTCAACAAGCATACAAAAAGAGTTTAAACAGTGACTTAGAACGTTTTTGTTTGCTTTAAGATTTTACCGACCATAACATATGGTTCAGAAACGTACATGTAAACCTTTCAAAGTTTGAAATTATTCATCATAATAAAATGAATTCTATTCATTAAAAACTTTCGCAAATTTTCTGGGATGATTGCTCGATGTACAGTAGTTGTATTTATCACGACGAATCACTTCCTGTCATTTGATAAAACATCTTAAGAATTGACTTAGAATGTTTTAGTAGCCCAGCAGTCAAATGACGTCATGTGCCTCGATGAAAGGCAACCAATGCATTAACAAGATGGCTTTTAGGGACAACTTTTTGCATAAAGATAAACAGGTATACACATTCGTCCAATCATGTATGGCTGCAGAGATTTTATCTCTGCAGATTACAATGACGCGCCTAATTGCACGCTGATTGAGGCGATTACAAAGACAAACCTTGACCTGGACGTGTCTGGGGATCATTCATTGAGCTATAGAAGTCCACAGACTCAACCACATTTACGCTGTTGTTTACCGTGCCGAAAGTGGATTTTATGCATTGCATCACCAGGATAAATGCAATCATGAGAGGCAATTTTCTCGCAGCACATTGTTTAAAACCTCTCCATTGTCTTTAATAACAGGGTCGCGTGATAAACGGTCGTATTTCTAAAAGGAGCCACCAGCGTGGAAATAAATACCAATATTATAAATTACAACATGCGGCAACAAAACGCTGACAACGGAATGCACTTATGCATGTACTGCAGTCGTCAACATATAATTAAAACTTTTAGTCATTTCCGATATTATTTGCCAGAAATTATCGAAATCGTCGCATTCATTTTCGTATAAAGGTCCATATTCTATTGATCCTGAGTTATGTTTTATAGGAACAGGCTTTCAATCTAACCAATATAATTGTATTATACAGTAACTTTTTGTATCAGCCCCGTTTTATGTGTGGCTAGTCGAGCGAGATGGGTGCTACCCGAATATCGCAATATTCTGCATGAAGACGAGTCAAAGGCACGGCGAGTATTTAATTTCGGCGGAAAATTGTTCAATATTTTCAGATTGTATATTTAGTTGCAATATAATGCAATATCGGCTGGGGTATAGATAGAGCGTTGCCTGTCAAATAAGAATCTGTATATAGCGCGGTAGAAATTGTATCCATCGAGTCTTCATCGTGTTTGCCATCCAAAAGAAATATTTGAAGAACACCCAACTCTAAACAAACATCAATAAAATCATGCCATTGGACAATTTCGCTAATACAATACACGACTGTAATTGTGTGGATACAGTATACGCCGAGTACGGAAATCAGTTAATCCGAAGAAACGGACATATTGCCATGGCAGTCAGTGCCCGAAAAAATAATAAAAAGGCGCATTACAATGACGTCAGGGATTTATTACCCACACCCTTCGAAGATGAGTAAACAAGCTTGTTATTTGAAAAATGCAGACGCAATACTGCTCGTGGAGATAAAAAAATGATTCACGGGAAGTATGCAGGAAAGTTTGGGAAATTTGTTCATTAAAGCAGTTTTATCATGTTACGAGTCATTTTATCAACTCATTATGTTCGACTAATTTTATCAACTCATTATTTGCAAAATGTTTTTTGGAAAGTCATCTAAAATTCAACGTTTACATGCCATGGAAATATAGAACAAATTACTGCGTGATTTCAGAGGTTGGCAACACTGCATGGCGAGGACAGCTGCATGTGCAGGTAGCCGAACTTCATTGTTTGGTGACATCTTGTAAGATAGTTTAAGAAATAAATGTATGGATATTTCAAAATGGTTTACATGTTAGAACTGATGATGCGATGCACCAAATACATGAATAAAAATACGTTGAATGTTAGTTCGATCGAATTTATGTAGGCCTAATTGCATCAATGCATCGAATTAAGCCTACAGCGACATCTCTATTTTAAAACTCGATTGCAGCTGAAGGGTGGCCAAACATCACGAAGATCCACTCTTTATTTATTTTAAAAGAGTGCAAACACGGAAACCTTTAGAGAAGAGCAGTTTTCCGGCAGAAGGCAGTTTTATGCCGAAAACATTTCAAATTTCTTACATCGTGAGCACCAAACGTACGGTTTGTACCAAATGTACGGCGAATATCAAAGGAAAAATTCATATACATGTATACGAGTAACTATTCAAATGACGCGTTGTCGAGCGCAATTGTAGCGAGCAAATGCAAGAAAAACGAGGGCGATAAATTCTAATAGCACACATCCGAATAAATAAGAAAACTAAATCTGTCGTTTTCCACCCCAAACGTTTCGTAGATTTACGGCAATGCGTTGAAGCGCGTGAAAATCTCGTTTATTTCTTGTCTGCATGTTGTTTGGTTTAGTTGCCCCTGCTGCAGTATTTACAGCGTCTTGTCCAAACCATCAAGTCAGCGACAGACAGACAAAATGAAAATAGTTTACCAAATTTGCATCAACTATAGGTTATCCCTGGGGGTATAGTCAAACCAAATCTAACAGCGACAATAAATGATTCAGTATCGATATGGGTACTCAGACAATCTTTACGAATCGTACCATTTAGTCGTATTAAATTGGTTTAAAAAATTCACTGTTATCTGATTTCAAACCAAAGAATGCCCATCACAAAGTATAACGGAATGCATTCCTTTTGCTCACGCGACTTCACGACTGCCAAAGTATACGGACATGTAGACCTTTGTATACGGATTCTGCCAATTTTAAACGCAACAACGAGTGTACCTATCAGTATGAAATCTCTTCCTGCAAGTGCATCACATAATGGATCGGCTACATTATGAGGTACTCAGCAAAAAAAAAAAAAAAAAAAAAAAAAGAAGAGAAAAATCGACAAGCTAATTGACTTAAAAATTCGCCTGCTGCATGTACACTGTCCTCGCGAGTGCATGCGTACCAATAATTGGCGCCATTAGTACGATTAAAGAAGCGAAAAGCTAAACCCCAGCCATAACCCACGCATCACCAACGGATCATTTGGCAGATCATCAGCCGGAAACGAAGAGTAACTCCACCTATCGATGAGGTGGAGCATGCTGCGAAGCTCGTTGGCGTCCACACGGCCAGCTTGTCGATATTTCTCTCGCAGTCTCGCACGCTGGAGTGTTTTCCCATATCCGTTTAAATATGCAATGAAACCTGCGCGTGTTCGATCAATAACACATTTTCCCTCTCCTTTGTTGACCCTGTTTCATTTGTGTTAATTGCGCGGATGAATTGGACCGTTTGGACTCGTGTTTCAGGATTTCTGGCGAAGGCGTATGGCACGCCTACCTCTGTGCAAATTTCGCTTTTTACGCTCAACCGTGCATTTGCATTACACGATATAGTTCGACATTTCAACAACGATCCAACGGAAACCTGCCAGATCGTGCCGTGTCAATGTCAAAGTTTGCACAGTTGCTGCAGGTGCGTTTTATATATACGGAAAGAATTCCACATTCTGTATTTGCGCAGGCTTAACCGCATCACGCATCTGGGCTGCCATTTTCTGGCCCTGTGCCCATGTCACGATTTAACGGTGAGTTTTCGTACGGTAGAATTTGACCTTAAACGTACCAAAGAAGCGCAGTTTTAACTTTTAAACGATTTAACTAGCTCTATACATGTATAGGCTACCTATCACGTTTTCACGTGAAATATAGGGTCATGCTTTTCATACCGTATACATCTCCAAATCCTTAAAAAAAGATCTGAAATGCATTCAGCGCCCTCTATATCGACGTCATCCGTTGCACATTCGGGTTCTCACTGACGTCATCGTACGGTAAAGTATACATTCGTGGCAGGTGTTGCGGAAAGATAATTCCATCAGGAGTGTATAAAAAAGAGACAGAACGGGATAGATAAATAAACGCCGTATAGAAATTGTCACTCGTGTTATTATTTGTTGGCACAGACCCATGGTAACCAAATTCAACGCAAATATTAGTTTTAAGATGTCACTCGCTAAACAACGCTACAACTTTTTTTTTCACAGGTGACGTTAAGAGAAAGCAAACATTTTTTTATTGATAAAAATGCAGTCGTGCATGTACGGAGAAATCCTCAACTGTGTTTGCCCGACGATAAACTGAAATGAAAACAATTCTAGAGGTTGACTTACAACAAACTGCCGATAACCTCATTTCTTTTCACGTCGAACAAGTACCATTTAGAAATAATGCAAATATAAAATGAGCGAGGAAGCTGTATTGCTCTTAAAATTAGCAAAAGTGACGGAAATATGCGCCCATCAAAAGGATGCCCATCAAATAAAAGAATATAAATGCAGTAGTTTATTAAATTTAAGTTCAAGTAAAAAAATTACGTATACAGAAATCAGCGATTTCATCGTACACATACTGTAGCTTCACCAAAAGCATCCTTTATTCATTAAGCTTTTATTTATATAACTAGCTGTGCCCGGCCACGCGTTGCTGTGGTTTAGTCTAATTCCTCTATTGACATTTTTCTGATTATGTAAGGTAAAATATGTCTAACCCCCTAAATTGCAACAAAGATCTGATTTTTTTTTTTAAAGCAAAACCTGATGTTTCGTAATTGAAATTTTTCCGATTAGCCAAACCCCTTAATGCATCCCGTCATTCCTGATGAAAACAAATTAATCTTTAGCGCATACATAAACGCGCTTCGGGGGCATATTGAAAAATCGACCATAATAAGTGGGGTTGACGACTCAAAAAAAGGCCCCCATTAGTAATAAGCGTTATCAGAACGAACGTGTTTTCCAATTTAAATTAATTGTTATAATATATAGCGTGCTTATGCTTTATCTAATTCATAATCAGTCGAAGAAGTATACGGGGGGGAGAGAGGTCTATAGGAGGAGATAAAAAAACGGAAAAAACAGGAAATTATGTCCCCGAGCGTGATGTCGTTAAGCAATTCATCTCACGCTAAAAGTGGAATGAAATTCCACCAATTAAAAAGCGGCATGGAAACTCGCTGTAGTAATTAATACCATGGGTGTGATAATGTCAACATTAAGAGAAGGAGCCTCGCCTTGTGTTTACCGAGTTAAAAGTCTTTTCACGCACCAACAGCCAGCGTTTAATTGCATGTTTCGTGTCAATGTATAATTACTTTATGGCTTTACCTTTTCCTTTCACTAAAAAAAAAATAAAAAAAACTCCTATAAATAATGGTTGCTTAGTTAGGATAAGAGAAAACAAAGCCTCGCACTTTTAATGCTCTATAAGTCTACCGGCTACCGGTTTCGCGACAACGGCGACAGGCCTAAATCTGTTTAAGTAATGAAGCAATTAAATTGTTTTATAGCGCATGGCTGAATGTTAAAATGAAATTTAGAAACCAGTCAATCAACTTTACGTCGCGAACTCCATGATTTTTTTGTCTTTTTAAACAGTTTCAATTGTGAGAATCTCCAGCGTTGGCAATACAATGGAATGTATACTGTCTCACTTCATACATGTAGTAACAAAATCTTCTGATGGTGTCAAGTAGTTTAACAATTTTAATATACTCATCCAGTTCCGATATTATCCATAAGAGATTAAAGAGAACTTCTGTTGCACGGTATGATTTAACCAGCCGCTATTCTTATAAATGTGCTAAAAACTTATGTTACCTATACTGTTATGAGAGCTGAGCCTCCCAAAACGAAATAAAGTGTGTAAGTGTGTAAAGTACGATTCGCACAGCTGTCATAGTTCAAGCACAACCTATTGTCTTAACAAAGTTTGTATACAATTTTCGACTTTTTTTAGACACGGGTATGTGACAATGTTGTCCACAAATATTTAACAATCAAGATGTAGCCTACATACCATCATTTTCATCACCAACAAGTAATTTGTTGTCGCTAAAACTTTAACTAAGTGGTCATTACAGTAATTATTTAAACAAATTTTCTACTCAAACATTCACGCAATTTTTCAGGGTAGTCATTGAGAGATGCTGTCCTGCATTTTCGAAGATCAATCATGATATACAAATCATTTTATTGGTGGTAAAATGACCAGTTTAGCTGAAACTACCGGTATAACGAAATTCTACATGTACATGCAGGTGCTGCCCAAGAATAGAGTGGCCGACAATTGAACAACTTAACTATGATGTGAAAATGGGTAACAATCAACAGCTTCTGTTCTGCCTTCCATTGTAAAAAAGGAGGGCAGCTTTACTTATCAGCCCAATAAATTGTAATACTAAATTGAAATGAATGTAAATGACCATTTAAAATGAATCCAGAAAACGAGTGACAAGAAATTAATTGCACGGCTATCTGACAAAACACAACGAACCAACGTCGATTTAAGAGAATTCATTTCGTTTATCAGCAGCCGCAATGACTACATTAGTGATACAATTAAAATTAAAGTTCCCCGCGACCGATTTCTCAGATAATTACTATCAGTGGCCATGATTCAAACTTGTTTTATCAGGATTCGATACTACTATACGAGTAGATTGCTACTTTTCGCCATATATTTGCAATAGTTGCTGATAATATGAATGTTCTTACCAGATAAAACGCTCCAAAAATTTACAATATATAATGTACGTTGCGACATCAAGTATTTGACATTTTAATGGCCCGTAATTGATGCTATGCTGAGGGAGACCCTGCAGGCCACTGTCCGTAGGCATGTTCCTTGTGTATCTGTCTGCGGTGACCGTAACCCTC
>JAQGBX010002399.1:0-20563 GCA_034698745.1 Megaphyllum sjaelandicum | reverse complement strand
GGGACCCATTGCTATGGGTCCCGCTGTTCCATAATCCCATTCACAATGGGTCCCATTCATGGGATTTATCAGCTGGGGTGTAAACGCGGTAATTGCCAAAAATTGAGCCGGGTTGGCACAAACAGTCGCCCAGAAAACTGTTCAGCTGAAGCCCGATATTTAGGCAGTGTTGGTCGATCCACGTAGTTTCGACATTCAAGGCGGGATGGCCGCCATAACGAACCGCGTTTTCGAAAACTCGATCAGGTGCGAGTTGCTTGAAGAACAAAGCAGGTGTGATCAGCTGTGGGGACGCACGGGGTCCCGGGAGTCAGCTGTTCGATCGATGACGTCACCAACGTGACGAGGCCGGCAGTAACCTCAAAAACATCAACAAGTTTCCACTAAATTTTTTTAAAAAGCCAGTTATGTGGATTTTAGTGAAATTTGTTGAAAAATTCCTCCATCATTCCTAAACATATTAAACGATGTGTTTAATAACTTAAACGTGCTTAATATTGAAAACCAAAGATGGACTCCGAGGAGATAGAAGCTCGGGAGCGTTTTTTTTTTTTTTAAAAACCTTTTGAAGGCATTTCAGGAGCAGAAATGCATGACATGTTAAGAAGTAATTAATTTTTACTGAATCGTCTATTAATGTTCGTCAAACTAGCCAACGTTTAATTGAGAGGGTAGAAATTACGTTCAGATCCGTGCTCGGCTTGGCATTATCCATGCATTGATATGTCAGTGTTGCTGTTGTTACCTTCTGAGTGAAAAAATGCCGAATGATGGACAGTAATTATGAAAATCCGGATTTTGGCATCATTACTGGAGCATAGTGTAGATTCCCTAGTTAGTAATGACTGTACAAGTTGCGCGCATTATTAATCATGTCGTTATTATCAACTTGTAGGTTTCCTAATCATTAATCGTGTCAGTATTATCAACCGTGTAATTATCCGGACTTATCCCCATCATTGCAGCAGTATTCGAATTGTTGAAAAACTCGCAGAATTGTCTAAAATTGTCAAAGTGAATGCCGTAATGACTGAACAGTCACTCATGGTGTGAATTACTGTATATACAGTGAAACTTCTATAACTCGAAGCTCCAAGGGACCAGTAAAAAAATTTGAGTTATGGAAAATTTGAGTTATAGAATTGCATTACAAATTATAGCACAGACTGCGCTCTTATTACTCCACTTTAAAAATACATTACAGCACATACAGTACAGTCAAAAATTTTTGAGATAATTTTCGAGATATAGAAGTTTGAGTTATAGAAGTTTCAATGTACTGTGTATTCTTATCCCAAGTTCTGTCGATTCCCGATTATTCGTTAAGGTTGGGAAAGAATTTCACTGATAGTCCTGTAAATAGGAGAAAAAGTAATAAAAATGTACAATGTTTGAATACGCTTTTTTTCCGTATACGATGAAATTGTTTTGGTAGTTGGATTAGTTGTCAGTTGTCGGGTATATTTGACAATAATAATAATGTAAGATCATTTGTGTATTTATAAAAAAAAAAGAAAAAAGCCATGTCATCTGTAGATAATTAATAGGAAAATCCACTTCTACTCGTTCATTCCGTGGTCTTTCATTTGTTGTCCCCGTCCTCGTACATGGCAGTTATAAAAACTGTAGCTTTAGCTTACACCTATAGGCCCTACACACCAGATTGTGGACAATGTTCCCCTTCGATGTCTGTATCCTCATTGTCTAGATGCAGTTTGCTGACGTGGAAATAACAAAGAAAGCCTCGGAGTTAAGAACCTGGAAATATCAAAGGTTCTAGGACGGATCGGTAATTCATATGGGCCATTTTTCTTTGGAACGGCAAACAAAGAAGCCAAGTGCGAATTTTCTGATCAAACAATGATTCTTGACAAATTGCAGAGTATACAGACGCACGTACAACGAGGGTCACACGCTGTAGTAATAATCTCTGTAAACAAAAAAACACAAAGAATAGGAAGCGTAAGCTTGTGAGCATTGATTTATTGATACAGTACAGGCTATTCTTTGTTCTGCGAATTGGTTTTTGTTACTATCGCTGCCTAATGTTTTCCACTGCCATCGAGATTAGAAAAGCTTGGACTTTGGAATGCAACTTCAGGTCTAAAAGTTCTGCTTTGACACTCGTACCTGGCTTGAAAGTATTTACGAAATTACATCAGGATGTAATGTGACAGTAAATGAGACGTTACGTGGCTTCCCATGTCTTATGTCCCGTTGTTCGAGAATGCCACAACGCACATTAACTTTACCGATGATTTTGTACATTTTCTATCAAAAACGGGGTCAGCTGCAGTATGTAATGCTAATCACCGGTTCTATTGTTTTCTCAGTGTAAAGTAATTATGCCCGGGGCCGTACCGAGCCGTTTTTGTTCCCGGATGTTCCCAGTATTTGGCAAATTTTGCAAATATTTTTTTCTTGGAAAATGTCCCAGTTTTTTTTTTTCGAAACTCGCGCAAGCTTTTGAAAAAAGCGCATAATTTTTCAGAAAATTGCGACTTTTTTAAAAACAAAATCGCAACTTTTTTAAAAACAAAATTGTAAGTTTTTAAAAACAAAATTGCAACGTTTTTTCGATATAAAATCCACAAATTTAGGAAATAAAAATCCCAATTTTTTGATGAAAATTCAAAAATGTAAAAAAAATGTGTGAATATTTCCACTGACCATGTAATGTCGCAAACATTTATTAAATTTACATCCAAAATATAAAATTAATTAAAATTTTTGGCGCCTCCTACCCTACCCTCGGCCCCCGGGTGTACCTGACCCCTGGCACCTTCGTTGTTTCGCTACTGATTCTGCCACGTGTCATCGTTGATAAAAGGCGGGCTCAAGAATAAAACGTCAACGTTTGTGTTTTAACTCGCCAATTTGACATGTTGGCGAATATTTGTTTATTGCTGATTTTCATCAACACATTGTTTGCTTTTTGTAACCAATTAGATTTTAAAACGAATAGATCTTGATCTAAGAAACTCCGACACTTGGGTGTCTATAATTTTGTCCATTTCTTCCTTATTTGGTAACTTGAAGATTTATTGCCTTTAGTTTATTTCGGAATAATCGTTCGGGGTGCCCGTTTGTCTATTTCGTTGATATTTTTTAAGTGTATACATTCTACTTTGGTTTTATGAAAATTAAGATTTGTTGGCATTGCATCCGCTATACTTTCGCATCGTGCGATCGTTGCCAGTTCAGTGGGCTTAGTTGCGAGAGAATTATTCCGCCATATTTTCCCAGAAGACTTCCTACGGAATTGGCTACTCCAAATCTTGTTTTCAATTTAAAATCCATCCATGAAAGAAGACTCGAGAGAGCTAGTTGTCTTTTTCTCTTAATTTTCGGACGTATCTTGCCTCGCCGAACTTAATTTTTCCCGGATAATCTAGGAGTGCATTTCGTACGTTTGCTGTCTCGGCGACATCAAGGCGATTTTGGATATATACACGGGGTTTATTTGAATACGATGACCATCTTCGCTAAAATAGGACAAAACAGACATCGAAAGCGGATGGTGGCGCAAAATGCAAAGTCGAAAATCCATAATGTCTAAAATTTGAGGCAACTGGGAAAATGGATTCATTAGTCATGGCTGGTAATCACAATAGAGTGCCACGAGAAAAGGAAATTAAACTATTAATCAAGGAACTCTAGTGGCAGGGAATTGGTCACATACTGTATACTGTATGTAATAGCGTTGCGACAACGCGATGTTATTGTCTGCGTGGGTTCGTAAAACGCATTTTCAGCTGTACAGCGGTTGTTGTGTAACATTAGGAAAGTTTAATTGAATCTGATGCGAATTAAGTATTGATCTGGTTTAAGATTTCTGCACTGATTGAAACTAGAACTTTTGTCTGGATCTCCGTAGCATTCGTTGATATCGCCTTGATAACCTTGTGACTTCAAGATTAGGCTTGACCTATACCTTCCACATGACACGGAATAGTTGCCTGTTTTCCTTGAGAAGACACCCTATATATGTGTACATATATTCAAACTTTTTTTATTTTATATTTTGAATAACCGTGCCAAGATTAGGATGAATGTGTCTTAATCATTCATTTACATGCTTATTAAACTAAATTAGCAAACATATTAACATGTTACATTTGTGTGATTTTCAATATTGAAAAAAATTTAATACATGTATTCAATTTAAATCATTTCATCTAATTAAATTAGATGAGAAAAAGGAGAATTTTTCGATGTTAGTTGCACGCATTTAATGACAATACATTACATACGCGAAGTAAACATTAAATTTCCGCTAGAGTACCTAAAATTAAATTTAATATCTCGCAGTCGTGAGCGTACCTATATGTAGACCCCAAATTACAAACTCCTGGAACTACTGAAGAAGCTATTTGGGACTTGGGAGGGTTTATACATTGAGGGTTTTTACAGGCTAGTTTACCATCGCTGATACACCTGCAAGGTTACAATGTTCAACAATTGAGTGAATGTTTCTTATGCAGATTACCTACTTACTATAATGTATGTACACGTCGCGTAACACTCATATCGTTTGTTGCACCATGTCTCATTTCATGAACATTGAGGTGAAAAATGAAACCGTCTTGCTTGAAGATATTCGATTTGCAGGGAATCTACCGCATCGTTAAAATCGTTTGAATGTACTTCACTCTTTGTTCCGCTATCTCGCTCCAGAAAGATTTTTAATTGAGCAGTTAAAACAATACAAATGAATAGAAACGCGGTAAATTCGCATTACAGCGTAATGCATTGCTCAAATTGCTGGCCAATTTTGGTGTATAGTCAACGATGCGCAATGGAAATGACACGCGTGTATATACAGTCGTAATTTAATATGCTCAAATTAGTTTTACAACTATTCTAATTAATGGCACAATGATAAAAACTGTTGTTTAGAGTTTTTAGCTTTTTTCCCCACCTCGATAGGTTTTTGTAGCTAACGCGCGAGATAATTTACGCGCTTGTGTGTAATGACGCGCTAAAATTCTTTTGAAAGATATGAGACGCTTACATTTTGCTTTATTACCCATTGTCTTTTCCTGAGCCATTTTTTTTTTAATAAACGCAACGTTTAAAGTTTGCAGCCATTTTCGAGTGGAAAACACGCTTATGTTCGAGTGCTCAGGTAAACGTCTTCGGTAGATACAAGTATTTTATAAATTACATGACTTAGCTTCTTCATGCACAATCACGCCTCGTCGCACATTTTTCATTAGCATTAAACCTCGCTTTATCGCAAACCCCTTCTCCTCCCCCCCCCGTTACATTTCAATCGGCATGATACATCTCTTATCGTGGAAACACGAAAAACACAATAAAGCGAGCACCGAGCTAATGTTGGCATCGATGAAAAAGAAAATGCAGGAAGCGCAATTTAATTGCGCGTTAATTTGCCGTTAATGTTGCTACCCTGTAGTGTTTGCACTACGACTACTACTACATGTACTACTACTATTACTACTACTCTGTTAGAATGAAATTATATACTGTATGAAGACCAAACCCCATTACCCGGGTTTGGTCTTATTGACGGAAAGAAACTGACGTCATTGGCTTTACAGTCGTGCATAAATGTTTATTTGTTAGATAGTCAATCAGGAAAGACATACGTCATAGGATGAAATTAAAACAGTGCTGTCGAGTTAGTGTACACCCATTTATCTTTGAGACATCAGCAACAGGAAATAGTTTCATTTGAAATACCTTTGGTGCACTTTCTCGCGATATATTTCCAGATATAACTTTTTTCTTCGTGTTTTAAGTTAAGATGTATCGTTTTATCGAATGCAGCGCTGATTTTGTTCGACTTTATCATCCTAAACCAGAATTTTAGGATACTCGAATGATCACTTCTGAAGCTGGGGTACGATAACGGCAGTATGGGACGAGTTCAAACTTAACTTTGCATATTGCCAAAAAAAAAAAAAATCCTGAAACGATCTTCGCCGCAACCTGGTTTTTCCTACAAATTAATTCATTAGAAAAGTCGGGAGTATATACGTCGTCGGTCGATTTTCTCGTAAAATCACGTTGATTATAATAAGATGATAATGTTGATTTTTGAACTGTCATTACCAACTGCTCGCGTTCATTTTCACGGATTAATATTAGGCGACTGGCTTTTTGTAACGTTTTCAATAGATAAATATCGACTGCTATATACATTGCTCTTACGTCGTCAGCAGTTTTCGACGGAAAACTGTATATTAAATTTTCTTTTAACGGCTATAGATTTCGCACGGTCGTAATTTCGGGTTAATTTTAAGTCGGGCTTAGCGTGCGTCGCAATATTTTTTGGATATCCAGGAGATGGTTATTGCGCTCTATATAACGTTTAACCCTCCTCGTCTATTCCTCCCCCGTTTATGCTTTTGATAACTTTCACACTTTTTAATTATTGCATGTGCCCCATATTTTGCCCCTCTTCAATCCCTTTCTCCGTGAGACCGTAAGCCCAGGGCTCGCTCGCACGGCTGCCAGCGGTTAATAATTTGCATTTTAAATATCCCTTTCGTGGATCATAAAGCCGCAGCTGCGTAGAATATGTTTGAAGGGATTACGAAGGCAACACGATCCATGTATACTCGATGATTTTGCGGATAATGCATTTCAGGCAACAACGCCTTTTTGTGCCTTCATAAAACAGTCATAACATCGCCGGCGAACGTTTATTTTTCATTTTTAATGCGAACCTACACGCGTTATACGAGCAGCTTTCTTTCGTCATCATTATTTGCCTCGGATCTAGTCTGGAGCTCTTCGGTAATCGTGGATTTAGCTGCGTTTTTAAATTGCCCGAGTCACTAATTGAATTAAGACACTGCCATCTCTGAATGGCGTTCTTTGGAGGAATTTCTGCCGATCTTACTTCTTACCCTGGACACGTATTCGACTGGCCAGTCTTGTTTCTGTATGGATGAGTTGCTCGTGGCGTCGTCCAGAAAATGAGCGGACGACGGTCATGTCGGGATTTCCAATTCCGCCATAGTTGTGTACAGTCCTTACACGCAGTGTTGTTCGAACATTAGCGAGTAATATTTAAAATTTGAATTTTTCTTCCATTCTGTTTGCGTCAGAACTAGATTGGTGACAGCTTTTATCAGACATCTACTGCATGACTACTAGATAAGAAGAATGGTGATCAGTCGCCATGCTTTTTGATTACGAAGGGTCAAGCTTCCGGAATCATTTTTTTTTTAAAACAACGGATGAATGAATTTTAATCAAATTTTGTAGAGATTTACACGTAAACGTCATCTAGTTAAAACAAATTCATTTTGAGAGATGCATTTTTGCCGTTTGTGACTGACTCTGTCTGTTTACTTCTCTAAGCATGTTTTGCACTTGTCTGTCCATTTCTTAAGTTTTCAATTCACACGCAGACCGAACGTTTGGACATTACTCGGATCTTAAACATTATCACATTTCTGCTCCTGAAATGCCTTCAAAAGTTAAAAAACGCTGCTGAGCCACTATATCCTCGGACTCCATCTTTGGATTTCCAATTTTAAGCACATGTGATTTTTGAAACTTATCTTTTAATGTTTTTGTTATGATTACGTGAACGTAATGAATATCTCTCGTACTAGCGTTGCTGTTATTTAAAAATACAGAATATCTCCACTGTTAATGAAATGATTTTGAGAAATATCAAGAAATGTGAATTCTGCAATAGCTGTTGAATGTTAAAAACATTCTTGAAAACGTATCAGCGTTTCTTGTAAGCTCAGCCTGGCTCGGCTAAGCTTTTTGTGTGTGCGCCCTCGTTTAAAACGCATGCCGCATTCTTATCCCGCTTATTGGCACTAGTGTACAGCGAGTGGTAAGCGCCTGCAAAAAACATTCAGTTTGTTCTTTCCAGAGTTGGCCTCTGCCACTGAATGTACGTAAGAGAATGCGTTGCATTTATAAATACACTAGTATTTTCATGTAGATTTTGGATGATTGTATAATGTACTATACTGTACATGTATATTTTTCCACCCATAACGACAGCCATGCTCGGTAGTATGGCTTCTAATAATGATGGTCAAATTTATCCCACTTAACGAAAGATTCCTTTTAAGAGAAGGAACCATAAAGTATATAAGAATTCGCTATTTTACGATTTCTCGGAGAGGATAATAATATAATTTAGCGATAAAAAAAGAAGGGAAAAAAACTGGAAGTCTATTTTACAAGCCTTGCCTACAAAAGCTTGTTGAGATTTATTGCCAACGGCTAATGGCAACAGCAATATACGAGACTGCGTGCAACCCTCTTTGATCGTTCGCAATCTTCTTAACTACGATGATGTTACAATTCTTTGCTACAACTTTGGAATGCGCTTATTTTAGAACGTCTCAACGCGTCTACAGTACAGTATATACGTGTATACAAGTGTATGTTATGGTGGCTATATATTGGTAAGCTGCCAAATTCATGCATTCTACTGCTCGCTCCGTATTTTATCACTGCCTCCCATATGTACAAATATGCCATGTACACAAAAAGTTTCCTGGAGAGCGATGAAAATAAGCACTTCCCCATTACCCTCTACGCCATAAATCTATTCATCAGGGTAGAACTACGATGGGTCTTTTTAATGTTTCATTACTATGACATTGAAACCCATTAAAGGGGGAGCGTTTTTATTAAAAGCTGTAAAATGAAATGTGTCATCGATTTCGAGAGCATTTTAATGAACGTTTCAAAATTGGTTCGAAACGTTTCCGTAGAAACCTTCTGACAGATGAACTTGCGAGAGACCTATTACCGAAGAACAAGTTTCCTCCGTGTTGACCCAAATATATCAAATACTATTTAAGTTCGACGAAATAATTTCCTCCAACCATTTTTTTTTCTTCTTCTTCTTCTTCTTCTTCTTCTTCTTCTTCTTCTTCTTCATTTTATACCATACGTTATTCTGTATTTATCCGAAACGAAAAATGGTCAGGAAATTGAAATCCCGAGAAATGGCTCCTGTCATTCCGAATCTCCTTCTGCTGCCCTCGTCCTTGCATTTACAATCCCGTTAGTATATTTTTAGTAGACCCTAATATTTCTGTTTTTTCCACGAAATTGAGCGATTATTCCGTTTGAAATTGATGCCAGCCCAGTTCACGAAACCAATTTGAATGCTATTTGACGCTGGTTCTTAATAACGCAATTTATCCAGTTAAATAAATGTTATTTCCCACTTCCAGCTTCCAAGAATACTAGTTGATGTATAAAAGAAAGACTGAAAGAACTATGTTAAATGCGATAAACCATCAATGGAGTGATCAAAAACCGCATTATCAAGTGAGATACAATTATAGACCAACTTAGTTGGCCTTTATTAAAAGACAGGTTTTTAATTTAAAAAAATGATTTAAGAAGCTGGCTAGACTTTCATGATAGTGCTGGGAATAGTTCTAACCCAATTATAATCATGGCTGTAGGTAGTGCAATTTTCTATTAATTGGAACAATTAATGCTGGTTCTGCGGGTTCTGCTGGTTCAATTCTGCTGGTTAACAACCTATTCAGCAAACAAAGACGAAGTGTTATTAAATTTTTAGCTTGGCAATTAAACTTATGTTTTTAACTTATCCAAGTTATGAATGAACTTTCCAAAGCCTTATACAGTGTACAAGTCCATGCACTTATTTATTAGTTACGCGTCCACACATAAGGAAACATATAGAAACTTTCTGTTGCTAGTTGTTTCCATTTTTTTCTGGAATGTTTCATGTAAACCGTTTATGGTAAATATTATGTGAAGCTAGTTATGTAATCAACTGGCATCAATGAGGAAATAAATGGTTCCTCTGTGTCCTCCAGTGTGGACTTGGCTTAGATTTATCATAAACTTTGCATCCATGGAAGTGAATACAGTTGAGCTTGCTTAAATTTTTTATCGTTTTACAATGCGTTTTTTTACATTTTTTTTTCACAATAAGAAAATGTATTTTATTTACCGTATGCCCATTCTTGTAAAACCTGTATTTAATACGAGGCCAAGTCTTAGTGCCTGGGAAACCCTTCACTGCACTGCACCGATGCTATCATTGTTTGCCCCTGCATAGAAAGACAAACTGCAATATATATATATATATGTATTACAAAAGAAACAAAAAGGAGAAAACAAAACTATTCAATATATAAGTTGAACGGATAAATCGACTGTATGGCTCGTCGCATCTTCAAGATAAATATGGGGAGCAAATAGTTTACTCGACTTCCCTCGATGATTAAACCCGGCGCATTTAATGCTTTCTTGAGCATTTAGAATATTGCATCATGGGAATTGGTGGAACAAATCTTTGTTTTCGAATTTTTTCTAATAACTAAGGACTATATACGGAGCATCACCGTGTTTGCCTACTAGAAATATTGGTGTGGGTCAGTGCCATATACATCGTGCCTAAAATGCGGTATACAACGACCACACGCACGCAGGTTAATTATGAGCAAAAGTACGAACCGTCAAAGTTACCTCACCACTTTCCCCATCTTATCCGAAGAGATGCAGTTTGGACGAAATGAGGTCAAGGCTCGCCATCCTACAGGTCAATTCCAGTCATTTCTCATCGGAAATGTTGGACCGTGTTTGTTTTCTTAATACGTGCTTAACAAAATTGAACTCAGTTTTTACAGGGAGTGAAATAAGCGTTTTGGTAAACAAACATACATCCCCCGTTTATACGTGCCTCGCTACTGCGGTAGCTTATCTCTCTTAAAACGTAATAGGACGAACGGTGACCTACGAGATTAGATTCGATCGAAGGCGTAGATGGTGCAGCGGTGTCTTCATTAAAAAGTGTCCGGTCAATTTGGACCTTGCTTTGTCGATTTTAAACTTATAAACATACGGAGGATTTTGTCAGTGAATGTAAAATGTAGGTTACGAACATTTGCAGAATACAGCCAAAGTACATGTAGGGTTAAACTAACAGGGTTTTATCTCGAAAGCTACAGGTAGCTTACATGTACGTCCACACTGGAGGAAACAGAGAGAAACTTTCTGTTCCTGTTAATTGATCCTTTGACTTGTTTCTATGCGTTATTCAGTGTTGCTCGAAGTTCAGTATTGTTTATGGCAAGAGAAACAACAGATCACTCTTCGTTTTTTCAATTGGCGCCCGTTGGGGCAGGTTCCCCCCCTAAATCTTTATTATCCATGCGAGTGTTGCTCGAAATTTGATAAAAGGAAAATAAACGGCACATATGCGAAGTTGTTCCAGAGAATATTTATTATTTCTAGCGCGTTGGCAAATTTGTTAACGTTAGTTGGCAAACAATTGAATTCCGCCTTCCCGAAAAACCGTGAAATTTCCCAAGGCGACATTTTCATTTAATTCGTTTATTTCTGCTATTTCAATATCCTTTCAAGTTCATAACCTTCAAGTTTCACGAGGCTTTTTCTATTGTTAACACGTCGTGTGCAACCGGGTCAAGGATTACAATGTTTTCGTAAGTTAGCTCGTGTAAAGCATCGATGAAATATGTCCTATAAGCTTGTTTTCTTTGTAAGATTATTTTCTTTCTCAAATGTAAATGTAATATATGAAATTGAGGATTCTTGACATTTTATTAAAAAAAATTGCTCCGAAATACCACATTCGTATTACGGAACATGTTAAGAGTTCGGCTCCTCCTATACGTGGGCCTACTATACGTGATTTTATTAAACACATTTTTTCCCATTTATGCACTCATTTAATTTTTGGAATACACTGCAGTTACACTGTATAGGAAGTTCTCGGGTCTATGTACCCGCATGATAAATTACTAGCTTGAACAGTATATTTTCTATAAGCTTGCTGCTATGGAGAGCATCACTGCCTGCTTCTTCTTTGGTTAAGCTTATTAATGCACTTGCCGAATGCAGAATTGAAATACAGTGGTCATTTTAAGTTGCAGCCAATGTACTGGTATGTGTTGCTATTGTGTACGTACAGTGCAATGTATAGACTAGGACTGTTAAACACGCTGCGTAATTGTCAGGAATATTAATTGTCGTTTGTGTTGACACACACAGCCGCATAGCTCTTAAGCGTCATTAAACATCAGCCAATAATCTTGCTAATATTTAGTGCGGTCGGGAAATGGACTTTCGTTTCACTTCGTCCTTGCATTAATTACAGTACATCGGGTTATTTATACCCGATTGCGATGTTACATTATTTCCATCATTTAGAGATGAGAAATCAAATAACTTCCTGCAGGAAAGGTGGCAACGCATCTTTTTAAGACTTTTAATCATGGACATAAGTTCCTAGTTCTCTGCTCAGGGATTTTAAATAAATTATTGGAATAAATGTAATTCAGGATCATCCATGCCCGAGGATGTATTCCAAAATACGCTCTTAAATTATAATAATTTTCCGGATTGGTTGAAATGTTACGAATTAACTCTTTACATTATATGCACACATTAAATTTCTATTTGTTGTCTTGATTCTTATGGTTATTATGCCAAAATAACCGTGTCGTTTGCAGCCGATTTTACAAATCTCGAATTTTTCATTATTGATTAATGTTTTTTTATATCCTTTTTCCCGTAAAAGGATTGTTCATTCTCCTAAATATCATTTGGGTGATGTCCAACTTGCCTCTGTCAAAACTGTCAAGTATCTGGGCGTTAATATTTTTAATAATCTTTCTTGGAACCATCATTTTACCAAAATTATTGGAGCAGCGAATCAACGCCTAAGATTTGTTCAACGCATTTTTCGTGCGTGACCAGAAAATGTTTAAGAAACTGCCTACACAACACTGTTTTGCCCTATGTTGGAGTACTGCGCACCTATTTGGAATGCTTGCAGGATGAATAAAATCTTGGAATTGGAAATGGTCCAACAGAGGGCAGCCAGGTTCGTTAAGGAAAACTACCAACATTCGGCAAGTGTGACGGAGAAGCTTTAATTATCTATGGGCTTGTTTACACGTTTCAATCAACGTTCTAATTCACATCCCTTCTCACATATCTTCATGCCTAACAATCACTGTAGAAGTAGGCATAATCATTCTAAACCTCTGATTTAGTTCAGATTTAACGCGAGTTTAATTTAACAATGATGACTAAGTTGCAAATGATGTAGGAACTTTCTTCTAAAAATAAGCTTGACCCCCCCTACCATATGGCATTTAATTGCTGACTGTAGGTTACTGAGTTAAATTGAATTTAATTGAATTGACTTTAAGTTCATCAACGTGGTTTAGGTGGACATTTAAGTTAGGTTTCCTTATTTTATTCTTAAAGTTTATAGTGATTTTATGTGACCATTGTGACACAGTTTTCAGTACATCAGAAGCAGCAACTTGTGTTTGAGTGTGTGCTACATATTGGAATATTGGGATTTATCAGTATAAAGGTAAGACTGTTTACAATAAAATTTACAGCTAGTTGTTAGGGGGAAATAACGTTTGGTTTGTTGATTTTTCGGAAAATATACTGCTGCACGGAAATGCAGATTACAGGAGCTCCACTGCTTATTTTTGCAACTTATTTTCTTAGTCTGAAGCTATTAAAATACCTAAAAGTTTAAGGCTAAGCAGGCCACTATGTATGCTTTAGTAAAGAAGTTGTGGGCATTCTAGTGAATGATTTGTCACCCGCTCGGAGATTTTTTATGCATATTTTTCGGAAATGGTTCTGCTGCACGGAATAAGACCAAGCGCGCCTCTGTGTAACTTTATTGAGAAAGTTGTAGGCTCCGTAGTGAATGTATTTTCAATCGCTCTTTTGTTTTTAGGTCTAACATAAAGCTAAACTAACACTGGTTGTTTAATTTAAGGGTAAAATGGACAGCTTTCACAACTAAGAGGTTGCTTAATACACTGTCTTGCTTTCTAAGCACAGATAAAAAAAAGTTAGCCCTGGCAATAAAAGTGCAAGAGAAGGCAAAATCAAAAATCAGTTAGGAAGCGAAAGAGATGGAAATGTTTTGGGATGACTAACACAGTATGCTGCAATGCCTATGACTTTGGTATGAGGCATTGTAGAAGTTGATTTAACTTCTGATACACAACCACAACCTGAAACAAGCACCTCCTGTAGAATAATCACCACAGCCAGGCACATCAAATGCGGATTCATTATTACATAGCAGTGATGAAACAACTGAGAAACATCCTTCATTATCTTTAGATGAGTCTGATGATGATGATGATGATGATGATGATTCATCAACGCAGCATTGTAGCTATTCAGACTTGGTTAGCTGCTACTATAGTTATAATTTTTAATGATAGATTTTTAAATAAAATAAATTTATAATTTACTTGTTTTGTTTAGAATGTGATGTCCACTGTACTATCAGTGGATAAACAGTAACTAACTTTCAGTCCAAGATAGGTAGTTTCAGATGTTTATTTTGGCCTAACTGGGGCGCGAACAGCAGAATACAATCTCCATTGAGCTAAAACACTAAAGTCTCTCGAGCAACAGGTTCGCAAAGAAGATCACGGGGACAACAAGTCACAAACAATATTAAAGCAAACAACAAACTGCCCACTAAGAGCTTAAACACAGGTAATGCGCAAACCCTCATTTGGGTCAACGCACACAGTTCAGGAACATGGCTCGATTGCTTCCACGAGCGAACTCCCTGACCTAGGGAGTTGTCTTGCCTTTTATCCCACAACTCTACTCGAACCTTGGACTGACAGGTAATAATCTTTCTCCTATGGAATCTTCTGGACCTCGTAAATGGGTTCACTGACAATTTTTCCCCAACAATATTTCCCCAGAAATTTTTTCCCGGACTATTTTCCCCTAACAATTTTTTCGTAGGGACATTTGTTCCCAACCCTACTTTTACCCCAGACATTGTTTCCTCAAAATGTTTTCCCAAGAAACATTCTTCGCATGACATTATTTCCCTAGACGTTATTTCCTAGGGAACTTTTTTCCCCAACATGATTTTCCCGGACTTGTTTTCCCTATCAATTTTTTCCAGGGACAATTGTTCCCAACCATAACTTTACACCGGACATTGTCCCCCTATGCATTTTTTCTGAAATGCTTTCCGAAATGGCCATATTTGTACAGGAGAATTTGTTATTTATAATTGACCATGACAATCTAAAAAATTTGAAATGTGTGCCGTGTATTTCAAGTATTTCACTTATTTTTTCCAGGGCAAGTTCTTCCCAGGAGTTTTTCCCACACATTTTTTGCCCAATGACATAATATTTACAAAGGTATAAAATGCAACATCATCAGGATATTTTCTTTTAATGTTGGGAAGTATTGCAAAATGGATTCACTTGATTACTTAAGAGGCATAGCACACAATTTTAATTTCTAAATGTTGATGCTTAATAACCTGAAAAAAATTTTGGCTTCGGACAAACTAGCCTTGGCAAAAATGAATTGGAATACTAAAATTGCTTAACTTGTTATTTCTTATAAGTGTATTTAATGTTTTTTAGGAAATGTAAGGAAGAAATATCAGGGGAAATATCACCTCGCGGAAAAATGTGGGGGAAAAGAATGTCCTTGGAAAGAAATGCTGAAGGGAAAACTGTCCGAGGAAAAAGTGTTGGGGGAGAGATGTCCTCGGGAAGAAATATCTGGGAGAAAAATGTCCTGGGAAAAAAAGGCAGAAAAAAAGTCCTGGAGAAAACATGTCCGGGGTAAAAGTGTTAGGAAAAATATGTCAGTGAACCTCGTAAATGTCCAGACCTTCTCAAGAAATGTTGTTTCATAATCAGGTAACCAGAACCTTGGACCAAGGGTCCTGACAAGAATAATGGTAAACCGCTTCACACGAAACCATTCAACCCAAGAGAATATTTTTCACCTATGGAAGATCCTGTTAGGCATTTTTTTAAATTTAAGACCAGAACCAATTCTTATTGTATAAACTTTAAAAATATGGATTTAATTAAGCCTACCGAATCGGCTAAAAGATTAGAGGACATTTTTGAAACAATCATCAAGAATGTTACTAAAGACCTGGAAGATCATGATATCTTCGTTAGTAAGTCATAAAAATTTGAAATACATGCGATGTGATGCATTTGCGGGGAAACTAGGGCTAAAGAAATTCATGAAGACAGGCCAGAGTAATGGTGGTTTGGAGTTAAATTCTAACAATGTTAGAATAGACCAAACCACAACTAAATTGCCTACACCTGGATCAGGGTGGTCATCAAAAGGCTGTTTTCATTTTCGAATTTGTTTAAAGTTAACAGATTAGTAGAAGAATGTGTGTAGGGACAAGTATTGCTAATTCTGATCGCATTTGCTTTTGTTGCGCTTTTTTGGTTGCCATGGCTCATTTCAAAAGCCATCAAACGGGTGCAACTGATGAAGACAAGCGCCATTATAAACGCTTGTGACATTCGACTTAGTTTCAGGGTGATGAGGCTAGTCTACTTCATCAAAAAGCAGTGCCTGATTATCCATTAGGCCAAGTAGGCCATGGCCTTTAGGCCCCACACCTTTTATGGGCCCTGTAACACGGGAAGCAAGTTAACCCTCTTATCAGATCTTACCCTCCGGATACCAGGACTGCCTTAAGTGCTTTTAAAGAGTTTAAACAAATAATTGGTGTCTTTGATGAATGGGACCACCTGTTTCCTGTTTGGGTCACATGAAAAAATGTCAAATTGGTGTTAGCATGTCAGAAATTTATGTTCAAGGCATTTGACATTTTCACCATTTGATCTTTACCGTCATAGATGTTGCTGCGGCAAAGATAAAAAGGTTTTAAGGCTAAATACGCCAAATTTAATGAAAACCTGATTGGTGGAAGTGCTACATCAACTAGCTATAGAAACTGACCAATGACAATCTACATTTAAGCTACTAACTGGATCTAAAACCCGATCAATTTCTAAATAAAGTAGCCTTCAGCTAACTGCTTACTTCACTATACTTTACACCTGCTCTAATTATACTGAACAGATTGCTTGTATTATATAACTTCTTTGGAGTCTGACACCAAAGTGTGGTAAGTTATACACGTAATACATAGATTTTATAAATAAACCTAAATAATAAAACTAAAAGTTTTTTGAAAAATGAACTGTCTGCCTCTGCTGCGTGTGGCACATAATGTCATGTATTTATGATTGCAAATAAACAGGGAAAAGAATAACTTGAGAAAATCATCACCATTTTTTAATTTTTTTGTTTTAAGAAATAAGATTTCAGTGCTCCTTATTGATTCATAATCATAAATGATGCATGACCTGCAATAGACAGTTGATTGTTTCAGTGGATTTTACTTTTATTTCTTTGTAGTACTTAATTTTGATTATATTTACAATAAATAAAATAACTTGAGATTACCAATGGGGCTATTGTTACGAATAAATGGGGAGAAAATTAGAGAAAGTCATCACTTGTTTCATTGTTTGTTTGTTTTCAGAAATTTTCAGGATTAAGTGTTTAAATTAATTAAATTAAGTGCTGAAAAAAATCCACTTTCAGTTTTTCAGAAAGTGGAAATTATTACCAAAATTTATACTCACAAATCAGGTTCCCAGAAAAGAAAAGACAAAAAAGAAAGAGGAAATTGTAAAATGCGGTCAACAACACTTTTGAAATTTGGATTACAACATTAATTAAACTTTCAAAAAGAATCTGCTAGTAATTGTATCCCTGAACCAAAAAAATAAAACTGAAAATTGTACTCAGGATTTGGATAATAAAGCAAAAGCAGAAGATGGAATACTGATGAAATCAGATGCATAGATGCATCAAGAAGGGAATTTGGAAGACTTTGACAGTACTGATAATGTATGCCTTAGCATTGGATGCATTGCAGAAGCATTTCTATCTCAAAAGGAAATAGAAATGTATGTTTTAAATGGACACATAACTGTTCAAAAAATACTGCAAAAAGACAACTAGAATCAAGGCCAAATGGAGAATTACATAAGAGACTGGCTTGTTTGGAGTCAACATAAACAAGCTTTATATTGCTTCCCGTGCCGATTATTTCACCACAATGTATCTTGTTACTTTGGAAAATTTGCTTGAAACAATTCAGAATGGAGGAGAGGGGGCCCAGGAAAAATTCTCGCACCCCCATGTAAAATTCCTCTCGTAGGCCCTGCTATTAAATATTGATTATCTTTGCTTATTTATAGATGCAGAATGTCGGCACCTGAAACAAAGAGATACCAAAGCGGTGCAGAAAAACGAGAAAAATACCTGGAGAAAGTGAAGAAGCTTGATGAAGAAATAAAAAACACCCAGTCTTTTCCAACTTGGTTTTACTGCTAAATCGAAAACAATTCAATTAGAGACCTCTTCTAGTGCATCTGCCAGCAATGTAATAGCAATGGACCTTCCTTCAGAACAGATTATTAAAGACATGGACTCAGTTCAATTACTGGATGAAACCAAGCCAGAAGTTCATGAAGAAGTTCAGTTACTTCATCGAAACAGAAATACTCTGGGACAAGAATATCATATTGATATTGGGTTATGGCAAAGCATAACTAATGATGTAAAGGATTTTTGGTGCAATAGAGACCCTGCAGTGTCAACACTTCGATGATGACTTTTCAGTTTCAAGCCGGCAGTATAAAGATCGTGAAAGAAATTTTGTTCAATCAATGATTTTTCGAAAACACGTAAGCGGTGAAAAAATCAAAAGAGAGTGGCTCATGTACTCGCCGACAACAGGAAATGTGTATTGTTTCATATGTATTCTATTTGGTGAAACACAAAAGCAGAACTAACTTTTCAGATGGATTTTCGGATTGGAAGAATGCCTCGCAGCGAATGAAAATGCACGAGGACAGCGCGACGCATCGTGCATGTGTGCAGGCATTAATTAAGAGACGACGCACATATGGTCGAATCGACAGCTTTTTAGAAATTCAATTTAACTAAGAAAAAGAATACTGGATGAAAGTTTTGGAAAGAGTAGTGTTAGTGATAAAATTCCTCTCATCGCGTGGATTAGCTTTTTGCGGTGATACGGAACTCCTTGGCTGTCAACATAATGGCAATTATTTGGGAATTTTAGAATTAATCTCCCAGTACGACACCTTCTGAAGTTCTCATTTAGTCAAATGTGGCAATCAAGGATGAGGAAAGCCCTCCTACTTGTCTTCTACAATTTGCAAAGAGGCAATAGAAATAATGGGAAATGAAGTTCTAAACGTTTTTGTAAAGGAAATTCAGGAAGCCAAGTTTCAACCCCCGATATATCTCACATTGATAAACGGACTGTAGTGCTTAGATATGTCAGAGTATCAGATAGTGAAGTGGTAGAACGTTTTCTCACATTCATCTCAATAGCAAGTCACACTGGAGCAGCCCTCGCCACTACTGTCTTGATGTTTCTAAACAAATGCGACATTGACATAAGAAACTGGCGAGGACAGTCATATGAGAATGAGGCGAACATGTCAGGCTGTTACAATGGTCTGCAAGCCTATATTGTGAATGTTAATCATCATGCACACTACATTCCTTGTGCAGCGCACTCGTTGAATTTGGTTGGTGTGTGTGCTGTAGAAAGCTGCATTGGAGCAACCTCATTTTTCGAACTTGTGCAAACAATTTAAATTTTCTTGAGGGTCACCATGGCTCTGCACTGGTTGTAAAAAGAGCAAGTGTTACACGGTGGTGTGCAAGGACTGATGCGACCAAGGCGTTGTCTCGCGGCTACAGCAGCTTTCAGAAGGCTCTGCAAGTCATCACTGAAGATGTGAATCAGAAACCCAAGACAATTCACGAGGCCAAATGTCTGTTAAATGAGATGTCAAAGAAGGAAAATATCATCATGGTAGGCTTCTGGGCTGCAATCCTAGACCGAATCAGCGGAGTCATTAAATCTCTACAAAAGGATACAATAGAACTTCAAACTGCAGTCAATCTTCTGAAATTATTGCTCGACTTTTTGAAATCACAAAGAGAAATGTTTGATGACTATGAGAAAAAGGCAAATAATGTAACCAATTTTAGTTAAGAATACACGGATCAACGCAGGCGCGTGCCAAAAAGAAAACGACAATACAATGATAGTGACGCGGAAGAGGTTGTGCTTGATGGAAGGGAAAAGTTTAGGTGCGAAACTTACCTACCAATAATAGACAGGTAATGTGTAGAGCTTTTGCGCCGTATGGAAGCTTATAACAAAGTTTAACGTATATTCGGATTCCTTATTAACTTCCCATCGAAGACAGTCGTTGACATTAAAGAAGCTGCCCAAAGATTTGCAGAAAATTATCCCAAAGATATCGAGTTAGAGTTTGCAGATGAAATGGTTCACTTTAAGTATTTCATATTACAAGTAGAAAATTCTGATAAAACAGTGATAGCATTGCAATCGTACAAATTAATTTTTGAAAATATGGCGCAATCAACGTTCCCAAATGTTATGACAGCACTTAAAATTTATAGATGCCTCATGATTACGAACGCTACTGGTGAATGATCTTTTTCGAAGTTGAAACTGCTCAAAAATTGTCACCGATCATCGATAACACAAGAACGACTGAATTCACTGGCCATTATGGCCTCTGAATACGACGTATTGGAAAAGGTCGATTTCCAATATGTCCTAAAAGAGTTTACCACACAAAAATTGAGAAAAGTGAATATTTAAGTTTTATCAGTTTAT
>JAQGBX010002398.1:0-20569 GCA_034698745.1 Megaphyllum sjaelandicum | reverse complement strand
GGTTAACCTTAAGTTAATTTGGAACCGGAGGTTAGTAAACCTTCAAATCTAACCTGCGCTCGTACAACCGGCCCTTAAGGTCGCGTAATGCGAAACCTTGTCCTTCAATTTCAAACTATTGCAGTTTTTAAGATCAGGATCTGATCCCACCCCCACCCAAACTGTAAGATTTTTGCTTTTTTTAACTCCATTATTCTTTCGATAAAAAGCACCACCCAAGGTTGGTGCTGGTAAAATGTATGTCATTTTGAAGAACCTAAATTTCAAGGTTTTTATGCTCCGATGATTAATTAACTCCGTTTCTTTTCTACGAATCTCGCCCATTTAGTTATGAACTCATTAGGATACCTTTTCTTCAGTTAAAACTTTTTTTAGACGTTTTTATAATGAAAAATGCAGGAACGTCACGAGTATTAACGCTCATTATAGACCACGCCCTCTGTTGAGTGGTAATCGCAAAATAGTTTACGTCACAAAGCGCCATCTTGCGGTTAGCTCTTACCGGAATACAGTATTGTTTCAGATCAGATTGAAAATGATTAGATCGGATGGATAATTTACTAACCAAGATTGAAAAAAGTACTACATGTAGATCGGAATGAAAATGTACTCTATCAGATTTTGAAATGCAGTACAATATTGTAGATCCGACTGAACAATTTACTGGATCAAATGGAAAAAAAAATTGTTACATGTAGATCAGTATGGAAATACGCTAAATTGGATTTACTTAAATCAGAATAAAAATGTACTGCATAAAGATTGAATATGCACTAGATCAGAATAAGCACGACCTTGATGAGAGCGAAAATGTACATACAGTATATACTAGTACATGTATGTATGGAATAAAACGTGTCAGATCAGATTGTTTATCAGATAAATATTACTAGAGTTTTGTTTAAATATTCATGCGCTATGTTTTATTCATTTTCGTTTAAACAACTACATTGGTGTTATAAATCAATTTTGACAAGCCTTCTCAAGAAATTGGAATTTAATCTATCTGGACATGCAATTCTGTCTAGGGGTTTTTGGGAAATAATCTATCGAAAATGGATTAATTAGCTCAGATTGAGGTTTGTTCATTTTAACGACTTAATGAACCTGTTTTTCAAAATCCAAACTATGAATAACCGCAGGTCACTTTAGTAAACAAGAAATATAGACACTGTAAATTCTAGAACATGTGTATATTATAAAACAATTTTAATACAGTTTCTATTCTATACTCGTTTCAGAAAAAACTGTGCATTGTTAGTATTCAATAAAGTATTTTTGTCCCAATCTAATCTTAACTTAAACTTGGTTTCAGAAACTGGATTGCATGTTTCGGAAACAAAAGTTTTGTGTAAGTTTCTTTGGTGTGTACCTACCTATACATGCATACCTTTAGAGGCAACGACATATTCAGTTTTAACGAACTATGAATCAACCAAAGTTAGTTTAGGAAATAAAAATGTGTTGGATTTCGTTAGTGTCAGCCTTTTGCGAGATTTATCATCACGAAGGGACAAAACGGGAACTGTTCTCAAAGTCAGGAAACTCGAATGCGTTTTAATAACTAATAAATTATCGTGGAAGAAATGATGTGGTCTCAAGTTAAAAAATGTTTATTTTTTTAATATAATTTGAGTCAGTGGTTGAGGTCACGTGAAGAGGGGAGGGGGAGGGAAGGGGAGGAAAAGAAGCATGATTTCGCAGTCGACGACTTGCAATGTATACCACTAATATACCAGTTTGATTAATGATATCAGAATTTTCGATAGAACACGCACTTTTTAGACATTTTGGGTTTTTTGCGATTTCCTGACCGGATTTCTGCGAAAAATGATAAATCGTGCAATGTTGAAATCAAGATGGAATTTGAAACCACTGAAACCACACGTAGTGTTTCAGATCCGTGCTGAATCAGTTTCCACAATTTTTGGACGTTGGCGCAGGATCTTTAAATACATGTACGCACGTACTGAGTAAGAATTAGTAATGTTCAGAATTAACAAGTTCAGAATTAACAATGCCAATTAAGTATCAGTATTCAAAAAATTAGTACGTACATGTACATGTATATATGTAAATGAGCTACATCAGATAACGCATGCATGCAGGACACGATTTTACGGTGTACAGGTGATCTTTGTGCATTCAGATTTCCAAAAAGGAATGTTAAAAACATTCTTGAAAGCTTATAAGCGCTTCTAATTGTAAGCTCAGCCTGGCTCCGCTAAGCTTTCTTTGTGTGCAACCTCATTTAAAACGCATGCCGCATATAACGCATGCACGTTTTTACGGTACATAGGCGTCATGCAATCAATGGTTACATTTTTGACCAATGGTGATCTTTGTGCCACTCTCTGTCTTACAAATCTGCATTTAAAACGCATGCCGCATTCTTATCCCGCTTGGTGGCGCAAGTGTACGCCGCTATTACAGCGGCTGTAATAAGCATGCAGTGTGTGCTCACCCTTACAGTGTGTTTTAGTAAATAATTTATTGAGTTAAAGTTTTCTGGGATTTTCGGGCACCCTGTACAATATTATCTAAACTGTTTTGAAACTGCATGATCATGAACTAGATCACCCTGAATACGTGCTAGATCAGATGAAAATATTCCGGGTAGTTATTTTTGATTATTCTGCATTTTTCTTGTAATTTCCTATTTCCGTGACAAATGATGTAGAATCGGGTTTCTTGGGACGTCATTTATAAAGCGGTTTTGAAATCGATATGGAATTTATCAAACTAGGTTAGGTTGGATTCAGTATCCGTGCTGCTCATGCTGATGTAGCAGATGTATATGTACTGTATATTAATTATTGTGCGCCCACTCATTGGTCATTAGTATATTGCACTGGAAATCCTTGAAACTTGTCGTGTTTCTGCATTACGTCAGATTTGTTCATAAATTTGGTATTAATTGGATGACGTACGTCGTTACCGAGATACAAATTCTCCTTATGCGAGTTTCATTTTTCTGGAAAATCAACCTCATAAAATGAATTTTATTTGCTTCTATTTGCCAAATTGCTTCAGCCCACTTTTTATGGACTCTAATATTTCTTGGCGCAATTTGCTATTCGCATAAAATGAGAACTTATTAATTAATATCGAGATGACTTGGCTCATACACTGCAAATTAATTTAGTGACGTAATCGAAACCTGTTGGATTTACCCATTTGCTCAACGACCGTACAAATACACGGTGTCCGCAAATTAGCTCGCAACAAGTTATTCAAAATTATCTGATTTTTTGTTAACCAAAAAAAATCTTGTTTGTAAATTATTTCAGTTTGATAGGTTTACGACATGAAATAACATACAATTTTTTCTGTTTTATAACGTCCAGTAATTTGCTTGGAAATGACGCTTCAATTTACAAGACTTATTTCAAATGTTTTTTGTTTTAGTTTCTTAACCCACTAACCCCCTACTATTTTTAACAATGTCGGTTTTGTCAAGCGATGTAAATCAAGACTGCAATTTTATATCTATTTAATAAGTAGAAAGTTAAACGAATTTAATCTAAGAAAAAAAGTTACTGTATATTACTAAAGAATTTTGAGTTTTTTCCCTTTTTTATTCTTAAGAAACCCTGCAAAAATTCCAAACATGTCTGCCACTAAATTTGACAATGAAATAGGAATGCACAGCCTATCGAATTAAAATATACGAACAGACTTCAACATAACCTTATCAGGTTGGTTCTTTCGCGACACTCGGTAAAATTTCCATTAACTTCCAATTCATTAAACAGATATGAAATTGATTTCAAAGGAAATTGCAGTCTTGATTTACTTCGCTTGAATATTTGAGGGTGATTAAGTCATCTGCTGAGTTTCTGAATAAGCAATAATTTTGTTCGAAGCCAAATTGCATTCATTTCAGAAGTTTAATTGAAATTATACAGGGTCCCCCAAAAAACCATTATTAAAGTAGGGGGAAGTGATGAATTAAGGACGCAGACCAGTCTACTTTTCAACTTTTTAGGGTGTATCAAAAGGGAAAAAAAAATGTTTATAATTGTAGAAAAAGTCATTTAGTATTTTTTTTTTTGCGCAATAATGAATGTTGGGTCACAATCAGGTCTGCGATTATAAATTCCGATAAGAAAATAATAATCTATTAAAATAAATTGCTTTTCGTTGCTCGGCTGAATAGCCGAGAGAGATTAGAAAAAACTTGTTTTGTTGAGATTTCTCGCAGCATCAATAAAGATATTGATACTCGTTATTTCGGTCACGGATTTTCAATTAGGAAGAATGGAAATCCGCACGATTTTTACATCTGTTATTGGTCGAATGATTATTTCGCCAAATAAAACCTCCTTCGACTACTGAATCAAGGTTAACGTCGAACTTAACTATACCTGTATGGTTTTTTTCTGCGTTGTTTTGATTTCTAGTAAATTTTTTTTATTATTTTACGCATGGCTTAACTAAATGGGGGAAAAAAGTGAAAGATAACTTGATACAATGTACAATTGTAGTTGGCCATGCATGATGCGCCATCCAGCGTAAAGAAACGCTAACATGTACTGAATTTCGATGCTGTAGAAGCCGTATTAAATTCGGTCACATCTGTCTTATCTGACCTTATCAAATTGCAGTAGAACTATGATGGGTCATCTCTGGCCATATATTGTATACAGTGAATACATGCATGGTCAAATTAAAGTTGTGCATGCACAGCCGAACTCGGATAAGTGAAACCCACTTGAAGTTAAAAAGAACTGATAATTGAAACAAATGTTCAACCCCGGACTTTTATCCTGTTTTGTGTGTTACCTAAAACCGGATAAGTGAAAACCGTTTAAATGAAAATCCCGGACAAGGGAACATTTTGAGCGAACCTGAGGGGCACCATTTGTGCTGTATTCCATTATACACGGATAAGTGAAAATCGTACCTTTCAATCCACACAATGGATTCTAATTGAGTGCTATAATTTCTATTACAGTCGACCCATTTATGAAAAAGTTTTCACCTACTATTGGGAATTATACCAGAAATCAAATGGAAATTTTCGCTCCATGTTACGAATTATATACACATTTCCTCATTAACACTATAGCTTAATTTTCTCAATCACTTTTATTCTTCTAGGTAACAGGGGATTTCCCCAAATTGGTTTGATTTCGGATAGTCCTAGTTGGTAAACAAAGAGAAACCATTTCAACTTGTCGGATTATTCAAACGATTTAAAAATGTACGTTTTCGTTGTAAAAACTATTTAATTGCAAGAAATACTTGTTTAAAAGATTATGATAAGCAACCCCTTACTTGATTTCTCTGTACATTAACTACATACAAAAGCTTCGTATGCAAAAGCCACAGTATTACGTGAAAAACTGGATAAGTTCAACAGTTTTCCATGTCCAGACGGGTTTTCACTTGTCCGAGTTCGACTGTATATCCAGGAAAACGTTGTTAGGATATGGAAAGTCATAAATTGTTCATATACAGTGTTGGTCATTTACAGAATGCATGGTCTGTTAGAGGTGGTCATATTTGAATAACTTTTACATAACCATACTGTATATGGACAATTGATGACTTTCTATATCCGAACAACGTTTTCCTGGATATTAGAACTACACTGTACTGTAATTATACATGTATATATATGTACACGATATCATTCAGCGATTCCTCCCATCTTCCAATGTCATACAAATTTATTTGAAAAGTTAAAAGATGGCGGATACCATAACAAACCAAATACTGTAAACCAAAACATGCTAAGATTATATCGCGGATCGTGGCTCCACCTGGGACCTGGGGGGCTAACTACTGAAACTATGTTTACAAAATCTTATTTTTCTTTTCACTCTCTTCTTTTTAAGTTGTTGCCGAGCTACGTCATATTTATCCCTTTTAACCCCTTTAACACCGAGAAAAAATAAACAGAAATTCCCCATTAGGCAAACGAAACGCTTTTTATCATTTTTGTTGATGCTTGGGTGGGAGTGGGGCGTGTTGCCTCTTCTTCAAATATTTTTCGGTATTTTTCTGGGTCAGGATTTTTTTATCTTGTGCTTTTGGCATCGGACTCGAGGAAGCTACTTCCCAAAGCAGCGATGACGTCAAAACGGTGTTTTCCAACTTCTGATGAAAACACTAGTATTAATGACGTCACGCAGCATAGTACACAACGTAGACCATCCACCATTTTTATTCAAACATTTGATTTTCAGCAAAAATAAATTGAAAATCTTTGGAAATTAGTGTTTTATACAACGTTTTTTTGTGTGTACTTTTTTGAACAGAGTAATCATCAAAGTTATAATATATTGTACAGGTATTTGTAAATTTATAAATCGCCCCACATTTGTCCTAAATAAATATTTTACATTACATTAATGAGAGTATGTAAAATACTTAAATGTATTGAAATAGTTTGAATAAAAGGATTCTTCTAAATTTGAATAGCTTGAATAATTTCAGTTCCCCATAAGTTTCTCCATAAGTTTTACTCACGTTGATGAATCGAGAAACTTTCGTAAGGCAACATTGTTGCACTTGTATACAATGTTATTTCATTTTTATTGTTCTACTTCCTTTTCATGATTTGTTAATTGCAACATGAGATTATTTCCAATATTTCTGTATTTCTGATTGCGGGTAATAAAAAGCCACATGGCGATTTGTTTTCCTGGGGACTCACATCCGGTTGCTCAAATCCGAGATTAGCGCATCTCATCTTTTCTTTGGATGGAATTATGTAATTAATTATTATATATAAAAATCAATTAATTTTTTTGCAAACAAATAATATCATAATTTATCTAATGATGATGTCTTTTGGGCGTTTTTTTGTTCTAGCTTAGTACAGCTGCAAGACTCTAAACGAAACAATTTCTGAAATTGTCGTGATTAAGTTCGTTGACTCCGAAAATGGCTAACTATTAATTTATAGCAATTATTAATGTCCTGGTCGCCATTGTGTGTGGGATGTGAGATGTCTATTAGCCTTTTTTTTAGCTAATCATCTCTCTAACCGTGCCTAAAAATAACGAGTACCTCAAAATACATTAAAAACTGGCGAGATAATCTGCAGTTAAGTTTGCTTTCATGACCAATTACCCTAATCTGAATTTGGCGCGACGAGCCATTAAAGTATTCCGTTTGTCAAAATACTTTTATTGCCTCGAATGTGGTAATCAAGCTGCTCCATCTGATGCAAATAAATACGAAGCAATTACCCAAGAAACTTTCTTCTAAAGTTATCATATTTTGTTGAATTCGTACACTGACACGTGTATAGTGGGGTCCAAGCAGTTCTATTCATCAGTTTGAAAGTTAATATACATGTACTGTATACAGTTTATCTGCACCTTCAAACTGCTCCGTCTAATGCAAAGAAGCGAAACATTCCTGGATACAAATCACCGCAAATATCCCAGATACTAGCACCACCTGGTTACAATTGCAGTTTCACAAAGTAAAGAAAAGCGTCCTGTTTCTCAACATCCATTTGACTGTTTCATTCGGGTATTCACATTGCGCCATCTAGCGCAAAGAAACGAAACTATCTGTATCGCAGCAAATGTGATACAATATAACGCCATCTTGTAGAGCAGGTGTAGAGGGAAACTAGAAGCTGAAAATGTCCCATATGTCTCAAATTCATGCTCGTTATTGGTTATTTCATCCATCCAGACAAAGGGTAAGAGCACATTGGACGCTTATTGCAGACGCTTACCATGCACTAAGCCTACAACTACAAGGTGAGACATATGGGTGGGAGCGCAGTAAAACTTTTAAAGTACGAAAGTTTCTTACCGACCACTAGCGCCACCCAGCGGGCAAACAATTGGAAACGCATTACCGGTACCAATTGTTGGCCCGCTGCGTGGCGCTAGTGGTCGGTAAGTAACTTTCATAATTTAAAAGTTTTACTGTGTTCCCACCCTAAGTCTGTAAAGTCTTAAGCCTGCATAGGCCTGCTTCCTGCAATAGTGCCGATGACATCTGCAATAAGCGTTCAACGTGCTCTTACACTGCGCCATCTAGTGGAAAGAAACGAAGCAATTTCTTGATTTTGACTGCAGTTGGCATACAGTATACAGAAACAGATCCAACGAGAATGTATGATGGCACGAGCTGGGTCTCTTGAGATAAACTCAAGGTCAAGACATTGGAATGGGGACCATATGGAATGACTCGCTCTGGTGGAGAATGTGTAGCATGTCCTAAAATTCTGCCGTAAGCTGGACCAAGTTCCTGATTACTGGACAGACGTCCCATTGGAAGACCTTCTGTGCCTTGGAATACCTGGTGTAGGTAATCAATACACTGACTGACTTATAGTTAAAAGACCCCTAGTGCATGGTGGCATCTCCACCAAGCGTCACAACCCTGAATATGGGGATAATGTTATTCACATGCAGGGTAGCACACGAGTGCACACTGGCTTATTATTGAGCCCTCCGTTTGAAAGGAGTAAAACTATCTACTGTATGTATCAGCAGAAGCCCCGCAAAAGACTTCCCAACTGCAAAACTCCGCCATCTGGTGGAAGTCAACGAACACCTGACAAACAACCCTGTTACTAACATGTTGACTCTGGTAGTCAAAATGCTGCATGTGCATCCTGTGCAAAAGAAATGAGACAATTGCGCGACTTTGACCACATCAGGTGCCATAGACACTAGCGCCACCAGGTTCGCCCGTTAAGCCTTGACAATTTTCTCGGTTAGTTATCCCGTTAATTAGCATTAATTTCATTTCCACGGGCTGGCATTGATCTATTTTTTAATGTTGTTTTTTTTTTATTTCGGAAACCAGAAATATTTTTTTTCTAAATTTAGCTCTTTTCGGAGTCATTGTCTTTTCCGTATTAGCCGCAATAGCGGCTGATTTCACACCCATTTTACCGCTAATAAAAACGGGTCAGCACGGGTAATTTTAGCCGAATAAAATGTCGTGCTCTTTCCAAACATTTTCGCTCCATTTCTCCAAATAGGTCTGTTTTGCATGGCGGGCAGCCATTCAACCGCGTGAATAAGCCAAGCTCATTAGCATACATTAGCGCCATGTTGGTGACGTCATCCTGCGCGAAGCATCAATCCATCACCCCTCGCATCATTTAGGGTGTTAACACCGAGGAAAGGTTCAGTAGGGCGATGAAAGTCGTGAACTATGACCTAGTTCATCTTTGAGAAATGCAAATATGCGCTCACCAAACGCCCCCGCTCCGATTAGTGTAGGTTTACAGGGAAAATCGAAAATGTTATTTCTTTTAAAAACTTCCTAGGCTGTTTGACCTGAAACAGCAATATTTACACAAGTTCCCATGAGACATGAATCAATTATTTCTTTAATAAAAATCCTGAATGATATTTTATCCATGCAGAAACCTGGTAATTTTTAAGAAATATGCTGGTTGGTTTTTTTTTCTCCTGCTTTTGAATAAATAAACGATATGCTACTAAAACGCTTTTAAGTCAGCAAATTTTCCACTGAACTTAAGATGTTTTTGTATTCCATGATTCAGTTGTGAGAAAATTAAATAACATTGAACCTGATTTTTTTTTCGTGTTACTTTGAATAATTTAGCGATATGCGACTCCCCTTACCATCTAGCATTTATTGTTCTTAAACAGACTATAGGGTACTGATCGAGTTGAATTGAATTGAATATTGAAAACGCTATAAGCCAGCAAATTTTCATTGGTCTTAAAATGTTTTTGTATTCCATGATTCAATTGTGAAAAGGTTAAATAACATTGAACCTGAATTTTTTTCATGTTTATTCCATTTAAAAAAAATAGGAACAAAGCTATAAAAATAATATGAAAATAATTGTCCATTACAAGTTTATGCAGTTAACCGATGTAAGGGGGATTGGTGTTTGGTACCAAAATATGTCACCCAGATCATGCTTTACGAACATACTGTAGGCCTACTAATTCCACTTCTGCAGCCGGGAAGTCACGTGTGCAAAAGGAATGCAATAATTTTTTTTTAACTGGGAGTGAATTTGTTTAAACCAATTAACGTGTTGATATTTGCACACGTGATTTCACGACTCCCAAAGTACGATTTGCAAAGTGTCTGAGTACCCCTAATGTATCGCGTGAATGCTCACGTAGCTAGGCTCGCTGCATGACCATTTTACGACCTTTGACCTTCGTGATTGCATCACCCGTCCTCCTCGCCAAAACGTTTTTTAGTCGGTGACGTGCTTTGCATTAAATTAATTATGCATAATGATAATGCATCGTAATGGTTCGTTTTATGATCAACTCCGGCTATAGGAAAAATCGTAGAAACGTTGTAAAACAATTCGTGAATATGCGATATGCGGATTTCATTTTTTTCTTTTCCAGTTTTAATAGCGTTATAACATAACGAGCGTATAATGAAACGATTAAACGAATGAGGAAAACCAGTTTGTCGAAATTCAAATCAAGAAATGAGGTGCTTTTGCCAGGCAGTAGGCACTTGATACACACGCAATTCGTCGAATAAACAATTTTCGGATAATTAAAAAAAGTATGGAGGAAACGTTTTGAGAAATAGTTGCCAAATTCCGACGTCCGACGACGAAATTGTTGCAAATATGATTCACGCAAACAAACGAATGTTTGGTCGAAAGAATTATTGCAATATTGATGCAAAAATGAAATAAAGAAGTTGCAGGGCGCCGCAATTACTATTTCATGGCCAACATCACGTATACTTGTGAAGAATAGGGTGACCGGGTACCGAATGACCTCGTGTAACCCTGCCACCCTCCGTCATTACAAGGCTTGATTGGACAAAATTGCGTAGAAATCATCAGAAAAGGGAGCAGTTGTGTAATTTTCACTGCTATTTTTGGTTCAAATGTTTATCTTTCCGTTTGTTTTGTCGTTGAATAAAAATGTACAGAAAATGTGAATTTTTTTGGTGGAATCATGTTCCTGCTATGACCCTTCTGATCGTATACAGTAGGGTGGGGAAATGTGGAATGATTGGTGGTAATGATGAAAATCCGGATTTCGGGATCATTACTGGGGCGTGGTTTGATAACTATGGGCGTGGTTGTGGATACCGCCATTAATAATGACTATATGTATATATAGATTGCGCGCATTATTAATCCTGGCATTATTATTGACCATTATTATTCCTGTTAATTTACTGTATCTTCGTTTACTGTAAAAAAAAGTGATATAAAAATAACATACTGTATTTACCGAAAGGAAATATATACCCTCTCTATAGTTCTTTTTCGTAATATTATGCGAACAAACATTACTTGTGGTGTGCATTATACTGGGTGTCCCATATGTTAGGAAGCACATGAGAAATACTGAAACAAGATATCATGATAAATGCTTTTCTTCACGAATTTTGCTCAATGTCAACAACGGTTTCTTATATTGTTTATGGACTTATATGGGGTCCCCTGTAAGCGTTTTTCCATTTCAATAATGTCCATTAGAAGTCTATAATTTTTTTAGAAATCTTATGGGATGCCCTGTAATATAAGCGTTTAGCAATTTGAATAATGGTCATCCAACAATTTTAAAACGAGGATACTTTTGATTTCGTTGATTTATTAGAAGTTTATACTTTTTTTTAAAAAAAATCTTATGGGATACCCTGTAACATAAGCGGTTTTCCATTTGAATATTGTCTGTCCTGCAATATTAAAGCAATGTTACTTTTGATTTTGTTGTTTTATTAAAAGTTTATACTTTTTTTAAATAATCTTATGGGATACTCTGTAAGCCTTTTTCCATTTGAATAATGTCGTCTATCCTGCAATTTTAAAACAATGTTACTTTTGATTTTGTTGTTTTATTAGAAGTCTATAATTTTGGTTAAAATCTTCTGGGATGCCCTGTGATATAATGGTCATCTTGGAATTTTAAAACGATGATATACGCTCAAACTTTTGATTTTGTTGTTTATATTTATGATGTCAACACGGTGCAATTATTTTCTAAAAATTTCGGCATTATTTTTTATAAATTTATGTGAACAGGGTACTTACCTCAAGTTACCTCCAGTAAGTAATGATTAACGTTGTAGTTTTTTGGGGGGTTTTTTACAAAAATTTTAAAAATTATTAATTTTACAGCAAACAAAAATTTTACAGCCAATTTTCCTGTAATAAATGACCCGAGTAATTTCGAATTTTTTTACTTAATGTTGCTGCACATGCATATTGCGCAATCTCATATCAACCGTTGCGAATCGCAGAATTGGGTACAAAGTAATTTTCTCAATCATAAACGTGAGAAAATCGCAGCGGCAATATGCCGTTATAAGTGACACAAGACGAAATTTCGTTTCTGACAACAAACTCTAATATTTTCATTCCCTAACCCGCAACTTATTCGACCACCATCTTGCGTGATTGGATCACGTGCGGTTCAATCAGATTTTTTTCTAAGTCTGTAATTTCGTGTTTTTTTTCCACATAATTGAGTGGGAAACCTTGTACGGCAAAATGCATGTTTATTTTGTTTTTTTTCTCTTTTGGGGGGTTGTCATGTAATGTAGTGACAGTGCTATGGCTGCACGATAGTAGGACATGATGGCGTGTTTGCATCCCCCAAAATCCATCCAAAAAATTGAATGTACCTCGCACCAATCATATAGGGGACCAAAAGGCTCCGGGCCCGTAACCTCTGGCCTTTTTTATTTTGGATGGGGGAAAAAAGCAGATAAAATCAAACAGGTTTGCCGGGTTGCGCAAAAAACTCCAACAACGTGTACGTTCACTCTCCCTTTTCATTACCCCCTATTTTCTCTCGGCTATAAATGTTTACGACTCACCCCGATACACAATGTTCCGATAGGAGAAAAAAAACGATGCAGATTTCGGCTAGCGATTAAAAAAAACACACCAGGAAAAAAAATGACATCAGCAATTTGGGAGTTGTTTGACCCGCCTATCAAAAATCGAAGGCTCATTCATTTGATACCAAAAAAAGTTTTTTTTAGTTTTTTCTTAAGTAGTTCAAGATGAATATCTACTACGTGTAAAGCTGAAGTGAGATTGATAACGAAGTTTTCTTACCGAGCGGCAATTTCGACGAGAACCAAACATGACGTTTACAAATTTGACCAAAATGAATATTCGAGGCCTGATTTTTAAGGGGAGGTTCGATTACATGTTTCGAAATTTGAAGAGTCAACTTTGGGAGATACAAAAAAATTGGTTTGCATTTTTGTTCTGCTAGCCGGTTCAGCTCGTGCTTGTTTCAGCTCCATTCCTGCTTGTTTCCAGCTTTAGTGCGCACAATGATTGCTGATATCAGCGTGATGTTCGGTGTGCTTGGTGGCGCCACTGCATGCGTTATGCTAGGTGAAACCTTGCACTGTAGTTACTATAGTTGCACATGCGTATTAGCATCTCATGATGAGTGCTGGACAAGTTTTTATGGTACATAGGCGGCATACGATCGATGGGCTACACTTTTGACCAATAGTGATCCGTGTGCCACTCTGTCTTACAAGCCTGCTTTCCGATTTCCAAACCATTCTTGTTACTTGCAAGCTCAGCCTGGCTCGGCTTATAGGCTTTCCTCGAGTGCGCCCTCATTTAAAACGCATGCTGCATTCTTATCCCGCTTGTTGGCGCTAGTGTACGCCGGGTGGCAAGCGATTGGAAAATAAGTTCAACGTGCTCGTACCCATAGATTATATTTTAAAAGACCGCACTTCCGCTCTGACAGTGACAAAACTCAAATGACTTCAATATCTGGTTGAAAGCGTTATTGAGTAATTTTTTTAAGTTGTATCACTTCTGAAGCGAGGGTGCAATATGTTTGGGAAGTTAAAAAGAAACCTGAAGTGGTATAAATTTTACTTTGGAAGACTCACATGTAGATATTGCACTTCTGCTCTAAAAGTGACTCAACTCAAATGAGTTACTTCAATTTATGGTTGAACACGGTATTACCGGTAAGTCACTTTTTGAGTAATCACTTTTGAACCGTGGATGAAATATGTTTGGGATCTTAAAGTTAAACCTGAAGTGCCTTGTGCAAAAAGCGTTTTTGTTCATTTACTGCAAGAAATTTCATGATGCCATTAATTTCGATTTTCATCAATTTATCTTGAAAACGGTATCATTTTTAGAATTTTCATTTGGATTTAGAAATTTCATTTGGAGAATTTTTAGTTAATAAAAAAAGGGAAATATGACAAAAAATACACATTAATAAACCAGAAATTGCGAATTTAAAACATGAACGTGACATTGGAGTAATTATTAGTTGTAGTTCTCTTCTCTTTAGTTTGCGCAAATTTTTCATCCATAATTGGTGAGTTTTCTCGTTGACATCCCCCTTAAACATCAACAATTTTAAAATTTGGAGAATCGATTTTGTGAAAAAGTAAAAAGTGGTTTTTGAACATGGTATTTTTGTGCATTTTTTATTTCTATCCAGACCTTCAACCATCCAAACAATACATCAAATTAGAATTTCGCCCTAAGCCATTTTCGCTATTTTAGTTTAGTCTGCAGTTTATTAACTGATTTAGCTTCAGGTTTCTCAAGTTTATCTTTTAAAAAAGCTGCAATATGTCTTTTATCCTACCCAGATATTTCCAAACCCATTCATGAAATCGAAAGAGAAGCACGTGTAACTAATTCGAGATGTTCGGGGTCAAACTGGCTCACGTGACGTACGCTTATTTCGGGATTTTCGGATAAGTTGAAACAGGTGTCTGGGTCATCGCGTTGACCTCTCTAGGTATGCTGACCACCCCATTCTAAAATGAACTTGTTCGTGTTTGGTCACTCGCGATGCTTGCGAGTAGACTTTCAGTTGAGGTTGGAAATGACTTGTGTTGGTCAATGTTTGACCAGCTTGGAAAAGTTTATTGAATTTTTGAAACTTTTTCAGTTAATGCATGTACTGTAAGTTAAAATAACAGTTTTAAGTGGACGGTTTTCGAAATAAACTGCACCATGCAAATACTAAACGGGGATTTGGAGGTCAACTTAGACAGTAAGTAGGACCAAATTGTCGAAGTTGACTGATCTAGTTGACTTTGGTGAATCCCACTATGGAAAGAATTATTTAGGAATAAATGTAGACGTTTTCTGTTTTAGAAGGTAAAGCAATAAACTCGTTTCCTGCATTACTCAAATAGTTTTCGAGATAAGATGCATTGTAATTGGAAGGATTTCTTTCTAGAAGCCTGAAGAGCTTTATGAAATTTAAAAGAGTAATTCACCGCCCACATATTTGCAGTATTTTCGTAAATATTTAGGAAAAATTTGAATTTTTATATATTTGTTTTACATTTTTTTTATGTACATGAGGCTATCTACCATAAAATGTTACTGACAGTCATTACGAAAAGGGAAAATGGGAAATAGATATGAAATCTTGCACTGCTGATTTCCTTTTAGGACCTGAGTGGTTTAATAAACTCCAAAACTGCCAGGTATTTTAATTCTTCAAACAGCTAGAAGATTTTTTTCACTTTCGAAATGATGACCAACATTGTAAACTCTGGTTTCAAACTATGCTGTATAGTTTCCAGAAAAGTTCCACTTTTGCTCCATGTTCTCAAATTGCCCCAATAAATTGTGTATATTGGACAGCAGCGCTCCACCAAAGATCAGTTTTGTTACGATTTAAACCACACCTTTTATAATGGACGTATGTTTTCGATATCCGCTCTTAATCGATTTGGAAAATATTAATAAAAAAGGCAATTACCCTCCATGCTATTTCTGCGATATCGTTATGCCGGCATTAATTACCCGCATATGGGTCAGGGGAATTCACCCATAAACCTCTGAAAAAAGGTGGGATTGATTGATTTTTAAGGTGAATTGAATCGACTGGCCGCAATTACCGACTTTCTCTGCTTTTCCCCTTTTTTGGTTTAATTGTGAAACGACTTTTCACCGGCAAAACTAGGCCTCGTTTTTGGCCGCGTTGGTGGTTTTGTTTGAGGGGCAAAGATTCGAAACCAGAAATCCGTAACCTGATTTGAAGATTTGGTACGTTACCGTCCCGTGTTTAATTTCTCTTTCGCAAGACTGGAGAAAAACTTAAATCCACCCCCATTTTGACACGGTAAACACGAAATCGGGGCTTCCGGACGTACTTTATGAGCGGCCTCGCGGAGGCTGTGGCATTCTATTGGTTGACACTCGCATTCTAGCCAATGGCGGACGCGCTCGTCAGTCGGGGACGACCATAAAGGCCGTCGTTCTGTTCACTGACTATTAGGCTAATAAATTACATTTTTATTTTCGACCATCATTTGCAGTCGTGAGACTGTTTCGTTTTTTTATTTTCTTGGTCATCCAATGAAAAAACATCGAAATGCACAAGTGCAAGTTCGTGCTTTTAGGCCTGATAAACTTCAAAAAAATCTAAGTCACGGTTACCGTCTATGGCTGACCCCTCCATTGGAGGAAAAATGGCTCAACGAATTATTATTCTTTGCCCACGAGGAAAAAAAAACAATAAATTTTTGAGGTTAATTATGCCGTTATCATTCGGCGACCTTAAATTGAAACCGCAGAAATAATACTCCACGAACAAATAACTGTTATTTGTTGCACATAATTAATGAAGCAACTAATAGCAAGATGGCCACAAAACACGAGACGAGAACGGTTGAACATGAATTATGGAATTGTTTATCTGATGTAAAATCTTGCCAATGCAGGCCTATTAAAGTGGCGATTGAGGTGCGTGGGGTGCGCCCATTAATTTGCCCACTTTTCGACTTAGTCACCCTTCGCTATTTAATCAATTTTTAATTAAGGTAGCTCGCCCAATGTCGAACGCTTTTATCAATCGTTTCCCTAGGTCGTTACAAATGCAGCTATGCAAATCGAGAAAGTTATTGTTTTTGGTTTAAAGGCATGCAGGCCTCGATTACTTGCTTCTAATCGACGATTAGAACCAAGGAAAAGTGGGCGAAATTGTCATTGACCAGATAAAATGTCCGGTTTTCAAGTTATTGTTTTTGCTAAAAATAAAAGTGATGCAGAAAAAAAAAGAGCAAAATAAGCATGATGCCTCTGGTTAGAACACACCAAGGAAACTTCAACTTAAAAACTTGGTTTTAGAAACTGGAATGCAAGTTTCAGTCCCGTGGCGTTAACCGGCTTTCCGAATTGGAGGTTTCCAGTTTTGGAAACCAGATTTCAGATTTAAGTTTCCTCGGGGTGTCCCAACTTAAGATGTTAGAAACTCTAATTTGACGGAATTCTCAGTTGGGGCTGCGTGGATTATGTGGAATGCAAATTACCGAACCATGGCATTAACCGGGTTTCCAGTTTTGGAAACCAAGTTTCAGTTTTAACTTTTCTACTTAAATACAATGTACGTTAGAAACTCATTTAAATTTACTGGGATAGCTGGGGACAGTTGGGGATAGCGTGGATGGCGTTCAATTTTGGAGCAGGAACATTTCCAAGATTTGACTCCTGGCCTTAAATGAACAGTTGCGCCACAGTATGGCTGCGCTACTGTTAGCTACTGGGTGGGTTTACATCCATGACAATGATGACATCATTAATGTGACTGCGAATATAATCGAAGTGATGAAAGTTTGTCATTCATGACGTGTCCCGTGTACGTGTCTATACAGACGATGACACGTGTGCACAGAACTCAAATCGGGGTATGGTCGATTAAAAACTGGATTTTATAATTGACGGAAGTCTACCATTACAGATTTTCGTTTCGCTAATTTTAATTGCAATAAAAATAAAATGACAATTTCAAGGAATTATCTTCGGAGAATGTTACAATTATTGACAAGCTTATTACCGTCATAATTGAGTTTCTGAACTTAACGTGAAAAATTCGAGCAACATTTTTCATAGGGATTGTGTGGCGTATCCAAATGAATTACGAAGAAACGCTTGCTTACTCTGCTGACTCAGCTTGGGTAGTTTTCAACTTCCCTTTAAATAGTGGAACCATTCGCGAGATTCATTTTCTTGCGAAATGAGTACAGGGTGCGTCAGAATTAACGCCTAATCATCCATTGAGTGCAAGGAAAAACATGATGTCGTTGTATTACAGCGATTTTGTACGAAAATCAAGAGCTGAAGTTAAAATATATATCTGCATGGAAATAATTTGCGGGATGGTAATTTAACCAAAAACAATTTCCTGTTGCTGCACACACGGCGCGATACATTAAGAATATATCCCTAACGTATATGACAGCACTGTTTCGAAGGGAAATGTGGTAAACTAATTTGACAGCAGTGCTTTTGTTACATCCTTTGACGCATGTCTTCTGTGATTGGCTATCCAACAGAAAGTAACTTTTATGCGTGACTGTAAAAATATAACGCCAGTTTCTTTCCAGAAACAACTTGCTAAGAATAAGACAATTTTCTATTCTGGAAATACATCTGGAAACGGATTTGGGAAGGAAATTTTCCCCCAACAGATAGGGAAATATCCGCCAGGAGGGGAATTTAAGCAAATGCTACAGATTAGTTTTCCAAATAAGAACTCTAAACTTAAGCATGGCGTAGTTTGATTTAAATTCACGTTTTCTGCTCTGTGAGTAAAACTTGGAGATGTTGCAGCCATTTCCTAACGTTTTAGCATTTTCGAGCAGTTGGTCGAGGCCAATTTGGTTAAATAAATCCGCACAGAAGCGATTAAAGTGTTCGACTTCCACGTTTACCCACTTTTATTCGTACCTAAATCGGATTTCGATGTTATTATTTAGTCAAGATTATGCATTATTTATTTATTTTTTTCGGATACGTTAACAGCCAGTCCTCGTTTGCTGCTTGGCTGCGCACACTTGAAATGCCGTAAAAAAGCGTGCAGTGAATTTCAATTTCAGCGCAATAAAATCGAGCTTTTTCCTTTTATTTAAGCATTAAGCTGCCAGCGAACGTACTTTAATGTACGCACTAAACATTGCTATTATGAAATCGTTTTGAGTTTATGCGTTTCCAACACAAAAAAAATTGATGCAAATTGTTTTTATTTGCGCAATGAAATGGCGGATTTTCTTTTCTTTTTTTTTTCCATTTTCCCTTCGCAGTGGCACCTGGCGAGCGATGACTGCAGTGATGGGATTAAACTGAGACACGAAAACTATCACCCAGAGGGTGATGGCTATGGCTAAATTGACAGAATTAAGATCCATCAGCAGACTGACTTCAACTATTCGAAGGTCAGTTTTGCGCTGAAAAAAATTGTTCAGTGAAAAGGGCACCCGAATTAGTTTTGTTGGCCATCAGTGCCATCTGTGGTCTGTTCTGCACATAAAAGCTGGTATCTGTATCTGTGACCTCTGCTATTCTTAGGTTAATCTGCTAATAGCCCTTAATTGGATACACGGATTAACCCCTTCTATATTTGGGGAATATAACGTGGATATGCTAATGAGTTCAAATGAAGATGAGCATATGTAAAAGATTTAGATTTTGCACCACTCGAGGTAGAATGTGACGTTTGAAGAGATTTCACTAGCATCTTGTCCTAGAATTTTTTGCATATTTCTGAAAGATTTCGCTTGTTTATGGAATCCTGCTTTTTTCCTGGAATCTTTCCTTTGTTTCTTGGAATGCTTAGCTTTTTTTTCTGGAATCTTTTGCAGTTTTTTTTCTGGAATCTTTTGCATTTGTTTTGTCTGTAATCTTTTGCAGTCTTTTTCTGGAAGCTTTTTCAGTTCTTTTCTGGAATCGTTTGCAGTTTTTTTCTGGAATCTTTTGCAGTCTCTTTCTGGAAGTTTTTTCAGTTCTTTTCTGGAATCGTTTGCAGTTTTTTTCTGGAATCTTTTGCAGTATTTTTCTGAAAGCTTTTTCAGTTCTTTTCTGGGATCTTTTGCAGTTTTTTTTTCCTGGAATCTTTTGCAGTTTCGTGCAATCTATTATCTTTGAATTTCTTATCGAAACATTTTTCAGAGGTTTTGCCTATTAGGAGAGAGATTGGACATGTTTGTAAATTGTCTTCACAAAGATTTTTAACACATCAAAGTGCCAGGTCTCCAGAACAATTTTGAAGATTTAAAAAAAAAAACTACTTCTACAGAGTGCCTGAAAAGTCGTGATTCATCGGTTTTCCTTCAGTCGCCGCCAGATGGCGGACGAAAAACACGTGATTGTCACTTTGGCAGTTTTTGAAGTTCAAACATGAATTCAAGGCCCGACACATCGTGTTTGATGTTCCCATATGTGAGGAACCCCTAGGGGCCGGCATGGACTGGGTCCAGGTTTACGAAACTTAAAAAATCAAAGCAAGCAATCGTGCTGAGCACATCTTTCTCCATTGCGTTTTTCGGTGCACGCCCTGTTGTTGTTCCTTAAGATGGTTAGATGGATGCCCTTAGCACGCATGGATAGCAAATCCCCTAAACCCCCTCTTTCCAACCCCAATTTGCGAAGAAAGGGAAGGAGGAAAAAAGGCATCATTTGCATGCGGGATTCTCATCTGGGACGTGTCCTTGGTCAAGGTTATCCCAAATTGTCTTTCATTAACTCTAGGCGTAATTACAATTCATAGCAGAAACAAAAAAGTCTCGACGAAAAAAAAGTGCCAGCCCCACGCTCACACGTTCTTTTGTAGGCTGTTCACACTTGAGCTGACCAAGAGGAAGAAAATGGGAACGA